>BQNB010111195.1:0-13761 GCA_026074375.1 Tanacetum coccineum
CTAAGATCTGCACAGAGAGGTTCAGACTAATCGTAAAAACTAAAGCTCGAACTCGTAGTGGTTTAAGCTATTCCTTTTGGCTCAAGGCATCCGCCACCACGTTCGCCTTTCTCGGATGATAACGTATCTCGCAGTCGTAATTACTCAACAACTCTAACCATCTACGTTATCTCATGTTCGACTCTTTCTGATCTAGAATATGTTGCAAACTCTTGTGATCAGTGAACATAACGCATTTCGTGCCGTACAAATAATGTCTCCACATTTTGAGAACAAACACTACAGCTCCAAGCTTTAAGTCATGTGTAGTGTAATTCTTCTCGTGAATCTTAAGTTGGCGTGACGTGTAGGCTATGATTTTCTCCCTTTGCATCAAAACTGCGCCCAACTCCTTTACGAGAAACATCATAGTAAACCACGAAGTTTTCACTTCCTTCGGGTAAAGCTAAAATTGGTGTACTACACAACTTCTACTTCAACAGTTGAAATGCAGCTTCTGCCTTTTCACTCCAATCAAACTTCACGTTCTTTTGAGTCAGCTTCGTCATAGACTTGGCAATTTTTTTGAGAAACCTTTGATAAATCATCGGTAATAGCTAGCAAAACCTAGAAATTAATGAATCTCTATCAGAGTCTTGGGCGATGCCCAATCCTTGATTGACTCAATCTTAGCTAGATCCACGTGAATATCTTCACTATCAATCACGTGACCAAGGAATTATACCTTCGACAGTCAAAATTCACACTTTGAAAACTTGGCATACAATTCTTCCTTCTTAAGTAACTCCATGATTAACTTAAGGTGTTTTGCATGCTTTTCTTTGCTCTTAGAGTAGATCAAGATGTCATCAATAAAAATGATCACGAACTTATCTAAGTACGTGACGTGAGGTTGTCAAAGGACTTCTACACGAGAAGTTTTACAACTCCCTAGGCAATGCACCTAATCATTGTAGTGTAGTATAGGCAAGACTCGGGGTTGTTTATCATTCACTTGAGGAATAGGTTGGAAGGCTTGATCACGGTCTAATAGAATTCTAAGGGTTAAGGGAAGATTCTTTTTGTATTTTTGTATTTTATGGAAAGCAAGTGTATCGGTTCTTCACAATAAGTTTGTTTAGTTCACGGTAGTCGATACACATCCGAAAAGATACATCTTTCTTTTTGACAAATAAGACCAGAGCTCCCCAGGGTGAGGAACTTGGTCTTATAAACCCTTTGTTAGTCTTGCAGCGGAGTAGACAACTCTTGCAGGTGCTAGTCTATACGGGGCTCGTGCTAATAGTGCAGCACCATAGGGCTATGGTCGATTAGATTTCAACTTGTCGACGGTCAGGGTAGGGAATCCAGGCAAGTCTTTGGCAAAGACTGCCAAAGGTCCGTACGATGGTACGTCTCAAGTCGCTTCTCCTTCTAACTTATTTTGGTTTCCTTCTTGTAACTTTATGCCAGAAAAATTTTGGCAACCCTTCTTAATATATTTCTTTGTTTGGTGCACGATATATGCTTAACTTCGACTTCTATCTCCTTGCTACTTCTTATCACCTTGGACTATCAAAACTTTATCCTATAGGAATCCACACAAATCTTTCTCATCACAAACGATTACGCATGATGGTTCGCTAACATAATACATGACGCGATGATGACGTCAAAACTACCAAGTTCTACGGGCATTAGGTCTATGTTGAATGGGTGACCTAAAAAATCCTAATATACAGCCTTTAAGCACAATATTTGTTTCTGCAATTCTCATGTCGCTAATTCGACATCATAACTAACGTCTAACGTAGAGGGGATAACATCGAGTAAAGCACTAAAGATAGATGACACGAACCTCCTATCGGTGCCTGAATCAAATAACATAGAAGCATAGTGATTGTTGAGAAGAAACGTACCCGTGACGACGTTGGAATCAGGGTTAGCTTCTCCTCCTCCCAGCACATATGCCTTCCCTTTAGCTTCATCGGTCTTCTTCCTAGCTTTGTTTCCACATGTCTGATTCTTCAACTTGGGACACTCACTCCTGTAGTGTCCCTGCCTTCCACACTCAAAACAAGTAGGAACCCTCTAGTTCACTATTGGGGCTCTTTGAGTAGCTGTGGTAGCAACAACATTCATACAATCCCTGGTCATATTCCCGACCTTGTTGTACTTCCTGCATTTCATAGTACATGGCCCTTCATGATGTAGCTTGCATTTGTTGCAGTAAGGCAATGGCCCAACATATCCCCTTTTCTCATTGTTACCAGCCATGTAGGCTCTTGTCACACTTTGTCCACCAACATTCTGTCTCTTGTACAGGGGTTGTTGTACACGGTTGTCCTTCTGGTTGTTATCAAACCTTCTTTTGTTCTCAGTATTTTTCATAGCATATCCCTTCAACTTTTTATCCATCAAGTTGTTAGCAATACGAACAGCATCTTGTAGTCTTGTGGGCTCAGCAGCAATTACATTTCCTTGGATGTTATCGGGGAGACCTCCAATGAATTTCTCAACCCGATCCTCCTCCTCGGGGACCATCTTGGTGCACATCATAGTAAGTTCTTGAAATCTCTAGGTATAAGCAGCCAAATCATTGTTCTTCACGGTCAAGTTCCACAGCTCATATTCCATTTTCTGAATTTCATTTCTTGGGCAATACACCTCAGTCATTAGCTTCATAAGATCTCTCCATGACATGGCAAATGCAGCATCAACTCTAATTGTCCTCTTGTGTGCCTTCCACCAAGTTAATGCATTGTTCAACAAGGTGCACGTAGCATACTGATAACACTCAAATTATACATGTTTTTATATGCGTTATCAATGATTATATATATATAAATTGGTTAATTATAAGAACTTTTGGTATAGAATCGAGTATATTTGCTATTGAGGTTTCTTAAGTACGTTTTCCTGCCTGGAAGGAAAACGGAAGAAAAACACAAAGATGTTGAGCCTTAAACGGAAAGAATACTGAAGATAAAGATCTCCGACACATGTCCCTGTTTTGGCCTAACTTGAGCATACGAACTCGTTACGCATTCCGGGAAAGACTTATCCCACAACTTTTGGTTTTTGGTCAAGAATGAAAAGGCATCAAACGTATGTACAATAAAAATGTGCGACGCTCTTTTCACAAAATTTCCCATAGTACGAGCACAAAATAAAAGTCATTCTGCGCCGCACTTTCAGTCTGATGCAATAAATTCATGAATTTGGCCCCAAAAATGTCCACATACAATATTTGCTTGGTCCCCAAGTAAAATTTACCCTATAAATACCCCCAAATTCGTCCATAAACAGGCACCAACACATATCAACACACACAATCCATAAACCACTTTGGAGAAGAGGAGGAGTGGTGAGGATCTTAGGATCCAATGATCCAAACACCCCTTTGATCCATGGCAAACCACCATATCACCACCACCACCATTGCCACGAAATACCACTTGATCACCACAATCTTACACCACATACCATCCATTTTCCAGATATCCAAACAACTTTCCACTTTGATTCTTTGAGATTCACACAAAAATTCTCAAAGTTCATCACCATACATCTTGTTACAAACCCCCCACTCCATTTGTGATACGTTGTTGAATTTCCAAAAGTAGGTGACATGTTTCTGGTTGTCTCAGTAGCATTTAGTTGTTGGTTGATCATGGAATTGTTAGTTTCGGATTGTGGTTGTTGTAGTCAAAATATTGGTATTGTTACTTTGTTCTCATATGTGAAACATTATATGATATTTGGATGATTTTGCTATGACTTATGAATATACATGTTTATGAATTCGATGTTATCTTGCTTGGATCATTGTTTATCTTTTGGTATATCATTGCATAGATATTAGGCCGGAAAACGGATTAGTTGTTTTGAGTGTTTTTTTTGAATCGTGTTGGCCATACGAATCAATATCATACTTGTGAGAATTGTGTGGTTTAATTTATAAACAACCTATGCTAAGAATGATGTTTACAGACCCTTCTAATGTGACCGACCAGGTTAGGACGTAATTCTTAATTTATGCATATTTTGATATAAAATCTGTCTTATGCGCTCGTGATGATGTAGTATATAGGCCAAAAGGATTCTATGTCATTATTGGTAGATATGTTTGTTATGGTAATTACCCGTTATTCATGACTTGTATGATTTCGTTTATATAAAGTCTTGCTCTATCTTATTATGTTATGTGGATCATGCCTTGTATCTTGCTTGCTTTATACACACGTTTTAGCTATTTGACCGTGACAATCATTTAGCTTTGTTACTTGATAAACAATCTGTGAATTGCTACAAATCCTGTGGAACGACCTGGACTTACCTAATACTATTTTACACTCGAATAAGGTATACTTGCCCGAATGTTGTGTTTTTAGTCAAAATCGGTATTTCTAGTTATTATAAATTTAAAGCTTGTAAAAACACACATCAAGTTTTTGGCGCTGCCGGGGATTTGTTTAGTTGTTTGCAGATTGTTTGCTAGTCTTGTGCATGTTTCGTGTGTTTAAATCTCTTTAAAATCTCAAAATATGTCTGTTGTTACAGAAAGTACAGTGCACAGTTAACCTTGTGCGTCGCACTTCCCATGTTCCCGTTTCTTATTTTGCAGGTTTAAACCCGAACTGCGCCGGTTTCACACCACAATCGCCGTACTTATTTTACAAATCAACATTTATAAACTCGTCGTACCGTTTTCTGGCAAACGGAACCCAAAAAATCATTTTTCCTCAGGAAGTATGCCGCACATACAATTTGTGCTCTGGTTTTCCTGAAAACCCAGAAAGTACGCCGCACTTTACCCAAGTACGCCGCACTTTCTAAAAATTTTCACAAACATAATCTGATTAAAAACCAAAACCCCAAACAAAACCCCCCAAATTGCTAGTCTCAAGTATGTGATCATTTGAAATACCATTTTATCTGATTATACGTCTTGTAATTTTGTTAATATTTAGTTTATGAGTAAAGAAAAAAAAAGAAACCAAAAAGATTTTTTTTTTCTAAATTGTTTTTGCTTATTTTGTTTTCTGATATGTTCCTGTTTATATAATAAAACATGTGTTTTGTGGGGTTTATTAGTTTATTTATATTTTCTTGCATTGAATATGTGAAAAATAAAATAAAAGGTAAAATTTTGAAAAATATTGCAGTAAGTACGCAGCACAACAACATTGTGCGCCGCACTTTGCTCCTGCATTCAAAAAAATTTGTATAAAAATAAATCAGTTGCACTTTCTTTTTATGTTATGTGAATACTTGTAATATGTTTGTATTCATCTATGCATCATAGGTTGCTTGTTTGTGTTTGTGTGTTGAGTGTTTGAATTTGAATTATGTAAAAATGTTAAACATTATAAAATCTATAAAAAAAGATTTTCTTATTTCTTTTTGTTAATATTGTGCGTTTGTGTGTTTGCTTTTGTTTGTTTATGCGATTATATATGTGTTCTTAACTAATAAATTGTGATACATATATAATTAAACAATATATATATATATATATATATATATATATAATACAAAAAAATATGTTTTCTGTCATAAAATAAAATCGCATGGCCGAAACATATGTTTGTGTGCGCGCGCACTTTTCAAAATTTATGTTACGCCTAGTATTATAAAATTTTTGAAAAAAACAATAAAAAAGGTTAAATGCGATGTACGCCGCACTTTCTTTTAAGTGCGACGCATTTCTGGTCTAAAAATATATATATAAAGACATAAATAGATATATTAATAAAAAACAATAAAAAAAATTTACGTTATATAATTATTGTATGTTAGATTTTTGTCTAAAAAATTAAAAAAAAAACGAAGAATTATATATTATATATATATATATATTATATATATATATATATTTATTTATATATTATTTGTTTTAATATTTTATTGTAGTTATAAGTTTTCGTACCTTAAATAACTATTATGTGTTTATTGTGTATTTGTCTTTTAAACCAAACTCATATATAAAAAAATTAAAAATCAAATTTTATGCGTGCTTGTTTTTAATCAAATGTGTATAAATAAAAAAATTAGAAAAAAAAATATATAAAAAATGTTTTGAACTTTGTGGGTGTGTTCGCTGAAAACCCTCACGAGACTATAACTCGTCCACTCGGGTCACCGAGGGGTTTAAGGCGTGTTGCATACGCTAAATGCAACAGTGGTGGGGGGGGGTTGGGGGGTTGGGGTTGGGGGGGAGGGGGGGCTACGAAATGGTGCGCTTTTTGTATTTTATGGTTTTTGTAGTTTAGTTTATTTTGCAGATTAAATAAATAAGTGGAGCTTGGATTGGTGGTACTGTTATCACTTGGGGGGCGATATATTTGGATTATAATATTACATGTGGTAAAATACACATGACGACGTTTTGTTTCGCGCCGTATCTTTTATAATTCAGCCAAGCATTTATGAGCCCCGGGAAGTCTCGTTTCTCTTGTATTTATTTTTCCCGTTTGTCCTACTTTTAAGTTATTTCTAATTCGCTAATGCTCAATCTTAAGTTTGGGGGAAATGAATGAAAAAATCAGACTTAATTATTAATTTTTAACTTTTGTTCGACCCTCAGTAATCTAAACATTCTCAATTCTTGTTTTTAAATTTTTATAGCCCATAGGTTCATATATTATAAATAAAAAGTGTAAAAAATAATGTTTTGAAATCACGAGATGTTCTCGAGTGAACATTAGAGTAGATCCGATCGGGATTGATAACATTACTGTGCCGCTCATTTATAACCTTTCCAGTAAATATATGAGGTTTGAGCCTGTATATGCATACGTATTTTATGCTTGGATCCTTTGATTATATGAGTGTGCGGTGTATTTATGATTCTAGAATTTGTGCTTGACAATCATTACGAGACCGCAGTGAGATCACGTTCGCGGGATATAGGTATTTTTAAGTGATAAAGAGGCAACTTAGGATATTTACCACACACCCACCCAAATAGCCATTCCAATATTATTATTTTATTCTCTTGTAGTTACACTGATCAGCTAACCACCCAAATAAAACACTTATATTAGCACTCGTCTTTAGATGTTGATACTCCTAGTTTCAACCGCTAAGCATTCTATTCGTTTTCTCATCACCTAAAATAAAAAAATAAAAAATATTATAAATTTAGCTCTTGCCTTTTACCCCTTATCGAAAGTCCATATGGTTGGTTGCTAGTTGCTTGGTATGATTGGTTGATTTTTGCTCATAGTTTGTTCGCACTTTGTTGTGGGTGATGTGTCATTTTGACGAAGATGAAGATGCGCAGCTTCGTGTTTCGTATTTTTTTATGGTGTATACTTATACTAAGTGTGGGGGAATTGTTAGTTCTTGAAAAAAATGAAATGAAAAAAAAAGAGTGAAAAAAAATCAAAAAAAAGTGAAGTATGAATAAAAGTTGATGTGAGGCGTATCATTATATCATTTGTAAGAGTTTGAGGATTGAGATGTTCGATTATCTCGCGGGTTTGTGGATTGTCGTATTATAGCAATATGGGTTTCTTGGACTTGTCGACATGTATATTATAAAACAATTTCCAGTATATATTTTCCATGCCTTATTCACACCATTATAAACCCTTAGCTTGTACATTACAGCCCGAATAAAAGTCCTCTTTTGATAATTATACCTGGTGCTTATGCCATGTCAGTGCAGTTTTGTTTCTTGTACAAGCCTATGGTATGAAATGAATCATGTCTGAGCAATTAAGTGTGATTTCCCTTTTACCCTCTATTACATCATATGAGTGTTTGGAGGTGATAGTATATTTTTCTTATATTTCGTGTAGGATGCTTAGTATTGTTTATTAAGCTTGAATGATCATTTAGGTATTGTCAAACATCTTTGTTTTCACATATTAAAAATCAAAAATATTTTTAAATTCTATGTTTGTTTTGAAAAGCTTATTATTTTTCTTTATTTTGCTTGAGGGCAAGCAAGCCCTTAAGTGTGGGGGGTGTTTGCGCCTTTTGCACTTATTTGTTACAAAAACCAAAAATATTTTTGAAAATTTCACACCCAATAAAAAATTTTAAATTAAAAATAAAAAAAATATCAAGATTCAAATATATATATATGTATATATATATATATATATGTATATATATATATAATAAAACTTTCTTTGTCTTGTCTTAGTAGCATTTGGTTGTTGGTTGATCATGGAATTGTTAGTTTTGGGTTGGTGGTTGTTGTAGTCGAAATATTGGTATTGTTACTTTGTTCTCATGTGTGAAACATTATATGATATTTGGATGATTTTGCTATGACTTATGAATATACATGTTTATGAATTCGATGTTATCTGCTTGGATCTTGTTTCAATTTTGGTATTTCATTGCAATTTGAAATAGGCCGATAGATTAGTTGTTTTGATGTATTTTTGAATCGTGTTTGGCCATAAATCACATATCTACTGTGAGAATTGTGGGGTTAAATTGATTAAAAACCTAAGTAGAATGATGTTAAGAACTTCTTTATGTTGACCAACCGGGTGGAGGAATTCATATGTATGCATATTTGATATAAACCATTCTTAATGCGCTCGTGATGATGTAGTATATAGGCCGAAAGGATTCTATGTTATCATTGGTAGATATGCTTGTTATTATGATTACCCATCATATATGACTTGTATGTTTGTTTATATAAAGTCTTGCTCTATCTCTATCTATTATGCTATGTGGATCATACCTTGTTCCTTGCTTTATTTATACACACGTTTTGGCTATTTGATCCGTGACAATCAATTAGCTTTGTTACTTGATAAACAATCTGTGAATTGCTACAAATCCCGTGGAATGACCTGGACTTACCCAATACTATATTACACTCGAATAGGGTTTATATCCGAAGTGCGTCGGTTTCACACCACAATCGCCGTGCTTATTTTACAAATCAACATTTATAAACTCGTCGTACCGTTTTCTGGCAAACGGAACCCAAAAAAATCATTTTTCCTCAGGAAGTACGCCACACATACAATGTGTGCGCCGGTTTTCCTAAAAACCCAGAAAGTACGCCGCACTTACACCAAGTGCGCCGCACTTTCTACAAAAATTTTCACAAAAAGAATCTGATTTAAAAACTCAAACCCAAACAAACCCCCAAATTGCTAGTCTCAGGTATGTGATCATTTGAAATTCCATTTTATCTGATTATACGCCTTGTAATTTTGTTAATATTTAGTTGTCATTCGAAAAAAAAACCAAAAAGATTTTTATTTCTAAATTGTTTTCGCTTTGTTTTATTTATTGACATGTTCTTGTTCATGTAATAAAACTTGTGTTTTGTTAATCTCTTAGTTTATTTGATATTTCTCTTGAATTGCATCTGTAAAAAAAATGAAATTTTAGAAAATTTGTAGTAAGTACGCCGCACTTCTTTCGAAGTGCGCCGCACTTTGCACCTGCATACAAAAAAATCCAGATTTGTATAAAAATAATAATCAGATGCAATTTATGTGTCATTTTATACACTTTTTCGGGGTCATTTAACCCCCTAAATCACGCAAATATGTCCAGATTATGTGCTTAATTGTTTTTTTTGTTTTTTTAGCATTTGGATGGCTTTTGGAGGAACTACACGTGACTTGGGCTTAATTGGAGAAGAAACGGACAAGACTGCGACTCTACACCGAGGTCTCTTGAAGAATTCTATACAGTGCCTGGAGACGGCGTCGCAATTCCTCGCGACGCCGTCATATCTTACAAGCGACGGCATCAGGACCTTCACGACGTCTTCAGAACGTAGCCGCCTCAAAAGAAACCCTAGAAGATTCGGCGAAGTGACGGCGTCAGAAACCTTGCGACGCCGTCGCGACTTCTTTGTCTATATATACCCACGGGTTTTAGGGTTTTTAAGTGTGTAACTTTTGGGATCCGAACCTTAGTTTTAGAAGACGAATTTGGCTGCTACTTAGGCTGTTTTTAGGGTGTCAAAACCCTCTTGTATCTGCACTTAACACATGTTCTAATCAAGTGAGATCCTTTATCTTTTAACATTCAATATGTCTATGTGTTGTTTGATTAATTTATGTTCTTCACTTCCTTATAATATGCCTGGCTAGATCCATTAGTATTTACTTATGATTGCATGAAACTTATTATGTAGATCTTCCCCTTATTATGTTGTTATCTTGTTGATTGGATGTGCATTGTTAGCTAAGAAACTAGCCATAAGATATTAAATTGGCATTTAGACTCTACAGGGAAACACGAGTGTGTAGAAAGGATACATCAGGTTAACAATCTTATATAATTACCCCCATTAATATGGTTGATCACTTTAAGTGTTTAATGCATGTAATATATCTTAGGGCCTTGTAATAGTCTTCATACATACCTTACTGTGCATTGACTTAAAAAATATTCCACAGACGGCAGGTTCATGTAATTCGTTCATAACATAGGAAATACTTACACAGATCATTACAAGGGTGACAAAGCAACATAATTTGGAGAAACATAATAAGGAGTAATGCATGATTAAGTAAATATGTTCGTTTACATATAGTTTCACAAAGTAGTTTAGATTTGTTTCTTATTACTATAGTTTATTTAGCTAAAAAAACCAACCAAACTCTCAAACTATGATTTTTACCTGCTTTTATAAAGACATAAAAATACAAAAAGAATATTCTCTCAACCCCTTAGACCTTTGTTAGATTCTATTCAAGCCTTCCCAACCTATTACTCTAGAGAATGATAAAACCCCCCGAAGTCTTTGCCTTACTACACTAATACGGTTAGGGTACTCTGCTTAGGGAGTTGTAAAACTTTTGTTGAAGCTCTAACGACAAACCGCATCAAGTTTTTAGCGCTGCTGCATGGGGAATAGTTAGGTCATTGTTTAACTTAGGTCTACTAACTTGATTCCTATCAAGTGAGAATTTTATTTTCAGTATATTAGCTTTCTCATAGTCTATCTTTTCTACGTGTTATTTGTTTGTAACTCATTTTCGTTGATCTCTATGGAAAGCGAAAATCCTATCCGCACTCTCGGAGATTACTCCAAACCTAGCCACAAAGGCTATCAAAACACCATTGAGCTCCTCGTAGGGAACAATGTGGTGCCTCTACGACCTGACACCATCCGGTTGGTGCAAAACGGATGCTCTTTCCACATACTTCGGTCCGAGGATCCAAACCAACATCTTAAGGATTTTCTAAAACTAGTGGACTCACTTGACCTTGATGTTGCAAATAGGGAAAGGACGCACCTGCATGTATTTCAATTTTCCCTTCGCGATTAAGCTAGCAACTGGCTTAAACGTCTTCTAGCTGGATCCATCTCCACATGGGAGGATCTTACTACTCGTTTTCTTGCTCAATTCTTTCCATCGGGAAGGATCGCAAAACTTTGCAATGACATCCCGATGTTCCAACAACATCAAGGAGAGTCTCTTTCTGAAGCATGGACTCATTTCAAGGACTTACTCTAAAAAGTCCCTCATCATGGTATCGACCTTTGGCTCCAAGTCCAACATTTTATGCCATGTTAATCTCTGCCTACAGATGAACCATCGATCAATCGGCCGGTGGTAAGCTTCGTGACAGAAACGCCGAAAATCCTGGGCACTATTAGAGGACCTTGTCCCTCTATGTCAACGAGAGTGTCGAATGACCCTAAGGGACTATCGCTCTAAACCGGTCAACGGCTAATCTTTTGGAAATATAAAGGGGGGTTGAATAGTTTACGCTTTTTTTTAATGTTTATGTTGGTTATAAAAACTTAAGATTCGATTTATGTGAATTGATCCACTTACACAATATAAACATTTATACATGTCTAAACTATTATTAATAGGATAGTAGAGAAATAAGGTAAGACAAGGATAAGAGTAAGAAACAATCAAACACAACACGAGGTATTTATAGTGGTTCGGTAAACGAAGCACCTCTTCGCCCTACTCCACTCGAGCACCAACACGAGAGTTTTCCTTAACTATGTCACACAACTCCCTTATGGCGGAGAAACAGTACACAAAACTTTCGCTTATATCAATTCTCCGACACTAACGAGATGTCGAGTTCTATCTTAGCTAGAAACCCATCTATCACGAAATTCACTACTTTCACGACTTACAAAACTAACTTCAAACTACACAACTTTCTTCAACCTAGTTTTCTTCACACCACTACTACATACTTCACTTAAACTTTCACACCTAACTATAACAACCTTGGAGGAATCACTTGATTCCACTATTCTTACACAATCCTAAAGAATTTATCTACTACATTAACTTTACAAGATTTACAAGATGATTACAAGTTATGATTGGATGACAACAACGATTGCAATACACACTTGTAGGGTTTTAATACTTCTTCATTTGATGATGGAAGTATTTTCTCTTTCCACTTGAGGATTTGAGCTTGGATCACTGGAAACAAAGCTTTATGATTTTAATGATCAAGGATTTTAATGAGATGTGTGGGTTGTTTTAGATCAAAAGAATGAGTGCAAAAGGTGAGAAATAAGTGGGGAAAAGTCCAGTATTAATAGGACAATCTGGAAGAGCACAGTCTATGGGTGGTCCCCTTAAATAGAGTGGGCAGGTCCCTTAAAATTAAGGGGGGTTCGCCCGTGTTGTATTTAAGGGGGCACCCTTGAATTAGGGGCTCCCAGTTGTCTTTTGTGTTTGGGGGATTTTCTGGAACTTTTTCTAGCGTTTAGGTTCGAAAATTTGAATTTTAAATGTTTATTGTTTGAATAACACATTTCTTTTAATTGTAGAAATTTTTTGTAATGTTTTAAAATGTCCTTATACAATATTTTATAAAAGTATGAGGACTTGAATAAAAATTTTCCTTTAATCTAAAAAGGCATTAAACATTTATTTATTCATCTTTATGTGAAATATAAGTCTTCGAATGAAAATTTAATAATAATTATCTTGTTTACGTTTAATGTTTACATTGAAACATTTTTATATTCTGTGATTATCAAATACGTAAAGATGCCAAAAAATATTAATAATATTTTTTAGGCATTATTTCTATCACCATCTCTCTTTTGATGATTACAAAATTTAAACTCATTAATTAAAAATTATTTTTAAACAAGTATTTGTGGTTTTATGTCCTAATTTTCTCCCCCTTTTTTTCATGTCATTTCTCCCCCTTTTTGTAAAATCAAAAGGCATCGTCTAGGATTGCTAGTAAAATTGACAGAATAAATGCTCCCCCTTGTTCGAGGGCACCAAGGAATCGAGCTATGGTTTCTTGGCAAAAAAAATGAGTTAGAACAATAGAAATATTTCTCACATGTAGCAAGAAGGAAAAATATGGCATACTAGTAATGCAACCAACAATAATCATCCATTAAAGTAAAATAGTGTGTGAACCACACTTATGCATACATAAGGAAAATAAATAACATTCTAACACACATGAAAATTTTAAACTACAAAGAGTCCTATAACTAGTAAAGCCTCGTAGGACTTGCTTGCAAAATGGTGGATGGACAATTATTTGAGAAACTAATCATAAAGTATGTTTAGTTTGGTGAAGATGATTGAGGTGGTGGGATGATGGTTGTTGGTGGTTGTAAGAGCATATGTTCAATATATGAAAACATATATTAGAGTTCATCTCTCAACCCAAATATGAGAGTAAACATAAATCTCCATGTGCCTCAAGAAGGTTCTAAGGAATGGAATGACCAAAGATAAGTGGTGAAGATGATGGAGTATCAAATTGGACATCAAGTGGGGTAATTGATAAAAAGGTAAGAGTGATGTCTATTGATGTATTTTC
>BQNB010111196.1:0-20230 GCA_026074375.1 Tanacetum coccineum
CCTTGAGGGACGAATTGTGTTAAACTTCCAAACTTGTGCCCTGTCACCCCTTACCTTTTTTTTATATAACATGTTTTCCCGCCCTTTTTCCCCCCAACACAACTCACGGGTTCACCTCCTTCCTTTTACCCTGCAACCATAACTACCCCATGGATAAACCTCCCCCCTCCTCTCCACTATCTTTCCCACCTAAAAAGAGGCTTTGCCATGTTGGCAATCCATAAATCCACCACATTCGATCAAGGGTTCGGATCAAAGGTTTGGGTACCAAGGCAAAATAGAGGGCCAGGATTACTTGTGTTCACACTCTCACAACAAACACACTCTCTTTTTGTGTCTACAAGAAAGCACAACAGCAAGAGACGAAGACCAAGAAACCCTAGTTTTTTTACTATTTAAGCAATGTAAGCCATTAGGGTTAATGTATGTAGATTTTAAGTAATTTTTAGTGTTTAAAGTTTTAGTTTTCAGTTTAAGTCTTTTATGTACTTGTAACCCTCTTTTTAATGAAAATTCAGTGATTCTTACATTTTGTGTTCTAAGTTCAATTGTCTCTTTAAATCCTTTAAGCTTTCATTTTAAAGCATACTTTATAGCCTGTTGTTTGTAAAAACTTTAAGAAAAATTCACAAAAAGAGACAAAGTTACTGTTGGATTGAATCAAGTATGGATGAATAAGCAGAATTGGATGGCTTATTGGTTTTAGCTTAGTTTAAGCTTATTTATAAGCTGTGGGTAGGAAATTTAGAGCTTATTAGGTTTTAAAAATCTTTTTTGAGCAAAGGATTAAAGGTACATTTCTTGTTGAATTTTGCTTATTACTGTAGCAAATAGCTTATTTAGCTTATTTTTAGCTTATTAACTGTCTTGTGTGCTTATTCATGTTTACTAGTGCTTAAATTATGCCTTTTAGTGCTTTATTTCATTTTTATGCAATTTGAGTGTAAACTGCCTAGTATAGCTTAAAAACTGTCATTAGCTTATTGTCCTCTAACAAGAGCTTAATTGTTCAGCTTTCATATTTTGTTGCTTAGTATTGTTTAGTTAGTAGTAATCTTTAAAATTTGAAGTTTAAAACAGCTCTTTTAGGTTTTTAAGTCACTTTTCAAAATTAAGGGGGTGTTTGGGTTAAGAGTAAAAACGGGTCAAAATGGTTTTTGGTATGGTGAGTCATTAAACCTTAGATTCAGCTTAAGTGTTAAGCTTACTTGAGGCTGTTTTTAAAGGTTTTTAAGTTTTAAAGTTGTTTTTCAAAGTTTTTCTAAGTCATTTTTGAAACTGTGGTGTTTAAAAAACCACAAGAGCTTATTTCATAAGCTCTTGTAATTGTTGAGTTGTGGTTTTGAAAAAGGTTGTGTTTTTGTGTGTTTAAACAAGCTGTCACAAACCCCTTTGGTCATTTGACTTTGTTAAGTCAAATCCACCAAAGTTAAGTGTGCATTTTTTTTGCAAAAAGTCCCATTTTCATTCTCAAAATTCAGCAGTATTAAATGGCTTTTAGAGGTCAAAAATTTGTACACAAGTCCACTTCCTAGAGTACTTTTAGCGGTTGCCCATTATTCTTTTAAATTTAAGCTTATTTGACAGCTTTTAAAAAGCTGTCAAATAAGCCCTTGTTTTAGCATTAATCCCTAGGTGCAAAGGGGTGATTTTAAGCTTCCTTTTCTTAGCTTTTTAGTGAACTCAAGCCCAAGATTTTGGCTTATTTTGTGAGCCCATAAGCTCCTTAATAAGCCCTCTAAATCTCAGCCCTTGAAAAGCTCTTTAGATAGCTTATTTTTAAGCTATAAGTTGCCCTTTGACTGTTTTAGCTTAAGCTTTAGTGTAGAAATGGCTCTGGTTTCCATTTCTTGGCTTATTTCAGTTATTTCATAAGCTCCATTTAGCTCATAGTGCTTAGTTAGGATAAGTTAGGTCCCTCTTAAGCTTATTCTCTTTAATTTCAGCTTATTTGTCCACAAAAGGTCCAAAGACTTAAGCACTTTTGCCTTTTAAGCTAATTTGGCCTTCTGTCAACTTAAGCTCCTTTTTTTTGCTTATTTAGTTTGTAGAATTTAGCTTTTTAGTGCTTATCTAGGTTAGGTTTAGACAACCCTTTTAGCTTTTTAATCCTAGTATTAGCTTAAGTGTCCAAAAAGCCAAAAATTGGGACTTGCATTTTAGCTCGTTTCAAGCTCTTTTTAGCTTCTCGCAATTAAAGCCCGTTTTTAGCTTATTTATAGCTTTTCAAAAAAAGTTGTAGTTGAGAAAGTTGTTAAGCCCCACGAGCTTAACAACTTTGTTTTACAAAGTTTTTCCAAAAAAAAGAAAGGAGACAAGGGGTTACCCGGGTGAGCAAGACTCGAACCCGGGTCTCAACCCTCGTACACCTTTCTTTATAACACACATACCGCTGCGCCCTTGGGACTTTTCTGTCATAGTCCCAAGGGCTTTGGTATTTATATACATTTTTGGCCATTAAGCCTATAAGCTGTTAACAGCTTATTTCGGGCTTATTTATTAAGCCAACTTTTTGTTTCTTATTTTTCGTAGGTTTGTTATAGTGCTAAGTATTTTTAGTAAAATTTTCAGAATTTTTCGAAGTCATTTAGTATTTTTTACAATTTAATTTAGTTAAAAGTTTTAAAAATTCATAAAAAATACAAAAATTATCAAAAAAAAATATTTTTTTTTTAGAAAATTCGTAAGGTCATTTTTACAACTTTTCGTTCTTTAAAGAACGGGGTCGGGTGCGGTTTTTGTCTTGACTCGTTTTTGGGTCAAACGAACTCCGTTTTCGGTCTAGTCTTTTTCATTCTTCGTTATTTGTCCCGTAGAGTAGTTTAGAAGCAAAAATTTCTTCGTAGGGTTAATTTTAAAGATTTTAGGTTTTTCCCCCTTTGTTCGGGATTCGTGCTCCCGTTTTTCAGCTTAATTTCGTAATTTTTAGGTTTTTCTTAAACGTTTTTGTTTGTTATTGTTTAATTTAGCTTTCCTCACTCTCAATCCTTTCTCTCATTCAAACTCAAATCTTCCGACCGTATCGATTTTCCAGCACAGCCTCATTGGGGATTAACGACCCGGGAATAGTCTATACTACTTCTCGGTTTTATTGATTTTGTTGATTTTTAGACTTATATATATTTTATATTTTATCATATATTATATATTTAGTATAAAATTAACCAATCAATTTTTGGCGCCGCTGCCGGGGAGGCTGTGAAAACGACTATCGTTACGTTTGACAATTTGTGTTTGAATCTGTGAATATTTTCTTTTATAAACATATAAAAAATACAAAAATATTTTTCATTTTCTTTTATTAGTATAATTATCAGATAAAAACCAAAGAAAAACCAAAAAGATAAAAACATTGTCTTTAATTATCAATAAAATTCACAAATTGGTAAAATGCCAAAATATAATATTCTCAACTGAGGTATTATCATAATAACTTCCGGTGAACTTGTTGGTTCCCAACTCGAACAAAAGATTTAAAAACTTGCCATTTGTGTCTCTTACAACGTACGGCTCACCTTGAAAAGTTAAACAAACTATAAAGTGGGTATAAGGAGGGTTGTTCCGAGGAACTACGACCCGAAAGGAGAAATAAGCTTCGCGCTATTCCTACTCCTCCGCTCACCTGTGCGTTTATCTTTTTGAGAGCTACCGTGAAGTAAGTAGATTATTTGGTTTAAGTTGTCTTATCTCATTGTCCGTTAAAATCAATTGTGAATAAATCATTGAAAAAAACCAAAAAAAAAAAATTAGTGTAAATTTTCTTTTTATATTTCTATTTTGTGCATGCGCACTCGTTCTCAAGCCCGTAGACGTCGACAACCACAAGTCCGACAAACTTCTGTTGAATCATCTAATCTTGAGAAACCTGATAATCCTCCCATAGTTACGATGGCTGATAATCGTACTATGGCGCAATTGCTCGAAGCACCCACCGAGGGTTACGAGGATGCGATAGTTATTCCGGAAATCACCGCGAATAACTTTGAGATCAAGCATGGTCTTCTGAATCTTGTCCAAAACAAGCAATTTTTTGGAAATGATAAAGAAGACCCACATGCTCACATCCGTTATTTCAACAAGATCACTTCTACGATGAAGATTCCGAACGTACCAAATACGTCGGTTAAACTTATGCTTTTCCCGTTTTCTCTCGAAGGGGCAGCCCGGATATGGCTAGAAAAAGAACCCCCTCGGTCGATTGAAACATGGGATGATCTTGTTTCGAAATTTATTAACAAATTCTTCCCTCCCTCTAAAACAACAAATCTCATAAATGAAATCACAAGATTTCAGCAAAAATTTGATGAGACGTTTTATGAGGCTTGGGATCGTTTCAATGATCTTTTAAGGGGATGCCCTCATCATGGGTTTTCAGAATTGCATCAACTCGATACATTCTACAATTCCCTCAACTCAATTGATCAAGATTCATTGAACTCTGCTGCCGGTGGCAACTTCTTAGACAAAATGCCTCGAGAATGTTTAAAAATCATCGAGAGCAAGTCTAAGGTACGTCAATCAAGAAACAAAGCTGTTGTAGCTAAAATGAGTACAAGCTCTTCCACCCAAGCAGTCTCATCTGATGTTGCTGAACTCAAAGACATGGTTCGGGCATTAATTCTCGATAGAAAGAACCAAACCCCAGCTTCCGCCCCCGTAAAAGCGGTTGAACAAAGTTGTGTAACTTGTGGGGGAGGTCATTCTTATCAAAACTGTCCAGCCACTAACAGCAACATTTACCATGACAATATCCAAGAGTATGTGTCCCAGGCCGCTGCGGCCAATTTCAACCAAGCTAATTCTGGTTATCGACCTCCGATGGTCTCAAATCAAATTCGACCTCCTGGTTTTCCTCCCATTCAGAATCCTCATGCAAATAGTCAAAACAATTTCAATCGAGGAAATAACTTCAATCAAAACAGAGGAAACAATTTCAACCAAGGTCAGATTTATCGACCTCCGGTTCATCAACCAGTAGTTAATCAACCAGTAGCTCATCAAGGACCTGCTCCTCAGACACACGGTGTGTCAAAAACAGATTTTGAAAGATATGTCACAGCCAATGATGCAGTGTTGAGAAACATGCAAAACCAAGGTCAAAACCTGCAATCCCAAATGGCAAATTTGACTGACATGCTTTCAAAATTTGTTACTGCTAATACAGCTTCTACTTCCGGTTCTGGAACTCTTCCTGGTAACACTGTTACCAACCCAAAGGAAGATTTAAAAGGTATCACTACCCGAAGTGGTGTTACCATCCAAGGACCGAAAGCAGTTAATCATGATGTCGAGGTGACAAAGGACACGATGCCTCCTGCTAATAACGGAAGCACCGAAGACGTCCAACCTCCTGTTGTTCAAATTCAGTCTCGTAATCCAAATCCTGAGCCCAATGTTGCTCCTGTTGTCACTCCAGTTCCTAAAGCATCAATTCCATTTCCATCAAGAAGAAATGATGAAAAGCGCAAGGAAAAAGCTAACGACCAAAACGAGAAATTTTATGAAATCTTTAGAGATTTAAGTTTCGAGATTAGCTTTACCGATGCCTTGATGCTCATGCCTAAATTTGCTTCAACTTTAAAAACCTTAATTGGAAACAAAGAAAAATTGAGCGAATTGGCAAGAACTCCTTTGAATGAGAACTGTTCAGCGGTCATCCTCAACAAGTTACCAAAGAAACTTGGAGACCCTGGCCGATTTCTGATTCCATGTGAATTTACGGGGATTACTACATGCAACGCATTGGCCGATCTTGGTGCGAGCATTAATCTCATGCCTTATTCTGTATGGAAAGATCTCGCTCTTCCTGAACTAACCCCAACTTGCATGACGTTAGAGCTAGCAGATCGTTCAATCACTGAACCAATCGGTATTGCTAAAGACGTCCGTCTAATGGTGGGAAAGTTCCAATTTCCAGCTGTGGTTGTTGAATTTGAGCCAGACCCCCGAGGTTACCTCTAATACCGGGAGGTGTTTTCCTGAAAACTTAGTCGAGCATAAACTCTATGTTACGAGGGTGAAATTACCCTTCGTGTTGCAAAGAGGCCAAAACTTTCAACCAAGATCAAACTTCGAGGTACCGGCATATTTCAATCATATGACGGCGAAACGGATTGACGTCATTGATATGGCTACAGTGAAGAATACTCGCAGGAGGTCTTAGTTTTTCTGATTCTGTAGCATGACGTAAATCCATCTCCGAGCATTATCCCATGTTGCTAAATTCATCACCGTCCCATAACTCCAATTGGAGAAAGGTGACTTCTACTGTCGAGGAAGCAAATGCTTATCCTTGCCTGGATGATGAATACACTTCACCGAAGTTATCCGACTTTTATGATCCTACGGGGACAATTCTCATCCAGAAGCATTCTATGAACAATAAACACCGACTCCTATTCAAACAAGGAGATTGTTCGACCCAGAAACCCAAGAAAAAACAAACTTTGTGAAGCCAAAAATGTTAAATCATCGATTGATTGAATCCACCAGAGGTTGAACTCAAGACTTACCTCCCCATCTTGAATACCAATCTTGAAGATGACAACAAGTTACCAGTCATTCATTGCTAAAGAATTAAGTTTGGGGGAGAAAGTGCCGAACTGATCAAGGTTCTAAGTCCCACAAGCGAGCCATCGCTTGAATTATCCAACATTCAGGGTATTACCCTGGGAAAAAATTTTGAAGGGGGTGGGAAAATTTTGTACCCACAAAAATTCTAATGGAATAGAACTATAAACCTGCAGTTCAGCATCAGAGAAGGGATAATCCCAAAATCACGATGTCATCAAGAATGAAGTTGAAAAACTCTTGGACCGCAGGATTGAATTTACCCCAATCCTCCGATAGTCCTATGGGTCAGCCCGATACATTGTGTGCCCAAAAAGGGTGGATTTACCGTTGCTCAAAATGAGAAAATATTGAACCCAACTCGATTGTTTTTACCTGGGTGGCGGGTAAGCCATTGACTACCGCAATTAAATGAAGCCACCCTAAAGACCCACTTTCCACTCCCGTTTATGGATCTAATGCTCGAGAGATTAGCGGAGAAACGAATACAATTGTTTCCTATGATGGATTCTCCGTATATTCCAAAATCCCATGACCCCGTGATCACGAAAAGACCACATTTACTTGTCCCTACGGAACGTTTGCCTACGTCCATGCCTTTCGGCTTATTGCAATGCACCCGGGCACGTTCCCAAAGGTGTATGTTGGCCACATTCACGACATGTTGAAAGACAATGAAGTCTTCATGGATACTTCTCATCTTAGGGAATTCCTTTGAAAATTGCCTCTCCGTCTTGAAAATGTTGCAAGATGTGAAGACACCAATTTGTGTGTTCTTAACTGGGAGAATAGCCATTTTATGGTCAAAGAGGTCATTGTCCTCGCCATAAAATTCTAAAAATGGATTGAGGTTGACAAAAAGCCAAAATAGATTGTCAATTGCCAATTACCTCAATCCCACCACTGTCAAAGGATATAGTAGTTTTCTTGGTCATTGCCGTTTTACCGAGATTCATAAAGGAATTATCCAAAAAATCCTACCAATGACCTCATCCATCTCGAGCATAATACTCCATTCATCTTCACTAATGAATGCAACCAAGCGTTTACCAAACGTATAAAGAATAAACTTACGGAAGCTCCGATCATGAATGGCCCCAAACTGGGATCTACATTTCGAACTTATGTGCGATGCAAGTGATTACGCCATAGGGGCAGTTTTGGGGCAACGTCATGAAAAACACTTTCGGCCTATCCATTATGCTAGCAAGACAATGACCGAGGCTGAATCTAATTACACCACGACGGAAAAGGAAATGTTAGCCGTGGTGTATGCACTCGAAAAATTCCCGGACTTAATCTTATCATGAACAAAAGCATAGTGCATACGGACCATTCCGCTCTCAAGTATCTCTTAGCCAAAAAGGAAGCAAAAGCGAGATTGCTCCGATGGTTTCTCCTCCTCCAAGAATTTTACTTAAAGTTCTCGACACAAAGGAAGCCGAGAACCTTCAGCCGATCATCGGGTCCCGATTAGAAACCCGTGATGAAAACGTTCTCGACCCTAAAGAGATTAATGAAAAACATTTCCTCTCGTGACTTGAAATATTGGTGACTTTACGTGGAGATCTAGACCCTCGTGGTTTTGCCGACTTTGCAAATTACCACGCGTGTAACTTCGTTGTAAGGGCATGTCAACCCAACAGAAAAATAAGTTTCTTCAAGGACGTGAAACAGTTATTTTTTGGGATGACCCTTCTTGTTTAAAATTTGTGCGGATCAAGTGATCAGGCGATGTGTGCACGGCAAGGAAGCTCTCGACATTCTCGAGGCTTGCCACAATGGACCCACCGGGGGACATCATGGTGCAAACCTAACCGCCAAAAAGATCTTTGATCCGCTTCTTTGGACCACCATTTACAAGTGCCCCACGAAGTTGACAAAAACTGTGACACGTGCCAACGACAAGGAAAAACTTCTCAACGGGATGAGATGCCGTCAAAACACCATCCAAGTTTGTGAAATCATTGACGTATTGGGGCATTGACTATATGGGCCCTATCCCGTCATCACGAAGGAACAAATATATTCTCGTGCCGTTGACTACTTATCAAAAATGTTGAAGCGAAAGCCTCCCCACCAATGATGCCAAGTCCGTTTGTGCAAATTCCAAAAATCCTCTTCGCCAATATGGTGACCCTCGAGCTATCATAAGTGATCGCGGAACTCATTTCTGCAATGACCAATTTGCAAAGGTCATGCAGAAATATGGAGTCACTCACCGTCTCTCCACCGCATATCATCCACAAACAAGTGGGCAAGTCGAGGTGTCAAATCGTGGTTTGAAACGTATCCTTGAAAGGACCATAGGTGAAAACCGTGCTTCCTGGTCGGGACAAACCTAATGATGCTCTATGGGCCCTTCCGAACAGCTTACAAAACGCCATTGGGGTTACTCCCTTACAAGCTTGTGTATGGAAAGGCATGCCATCTTCCGATCCGAGCATGAGCACAACGCCTATTGGGCTTTGAAACAAGCAAACTTTGATCTTTCTACTGCGGGTGATCACCGAAAAGTTCAACTCAATGAACTTAACGAACTTCGTGATCATGCCTATGAGAACTCATTGATCTATAAGGAAAAAACAAAGAGAATCCATGACTCCAAGATCAAAAATCGCGTTTTCAACGTCGGTGATCGAGTCCTCCTCTTTAATTCAAGATTGAAGATTTTCTCTCGGAGGCAATCTAAAATCCTCTTTGGAGTGGGACCAATCACCATCTCTCAATCTTTCATTACGGCACTGTTGAGTCTATCTCAAGCCAACGGGCTGAATTTCAAATTGAAGGTCATCGTATTAAGCACTACTTTGGAGGGGACGTACCACAATTGGTAGTCCCAGATCTCCAAACTTTCCCTAATGTCCAATAAATTCAGGAAATGGGTCAAGCGTCGGGACCTAAAACAAGCGCTTCGTGGGAGGCAACCCATGCTTATCCGTAGTTGTAATATATGAATAAGTGTTGTTTATTGTGTGAGATAGCTTGTCTTTTCTATCACCATTTGTTTCGTGATGTTGTTGTTTAATTGTCCCAGGATTGCCCGGATTGTGAAGGCTCTCGTGTTCTCGGTTTTGTCTATTCGATCACTCGAGCTCAAATCCTCAGCTTCATTTTGGAAATCCCGATATCCTAATCTAATCGACTAACGTTTTATCATTTGGCATACTTCATAAACGGCCTTAGGATAACGTAGTACCCTTCAAAACATCGAGGACGATGTTTAATACTAGTTTGGGGGGGTATCTTCGATTTGATTGTTGCCTGCAGCATTGTTACCACGTAATCCCGTTTCTACCACCAAATTTTTGCAAAAATACCAAAAAAATGAAAAAAAAAAAAAATAAATAAAAATTTTTCAAAATAACATATGTTTTTTTTGTCACAGTTTCGACTTTCTATGGGTAGAATGAGAATAATTCTTGACTCGATCGGGCGTGTTGAGCCCTAACTAGTTCCTTAAATGTAGGCTAAGCTTTCACGAGGTGAAGAACAAGAAATGATAGAGTTAAATATAAGTTTATGTGTTAAGCAAGATTCGTCTCAAAACTTATATGAATAACTTGTGTTCTTTTTTTTCCCATAAGCTTCTAATCCGCCTAATCATACGTTGCTCCCTTTAATTCAAAAGTCAATCATGTTTTCCAGAAAAAGCTTCAAATTAGTAACTTGATCATTAAAATTGAGTTTTTTTCTGTTTCTTAGTAAATTGAAAGTTAAAATGCCGAAAGATGCATGAATAAAATATTAATGCCAAAATATGGCATGAATATAAAAAGTTATGCCAATGACGATTACATTTGAGTATATGGGAGTAAAAAGAGCAAATAAAGAAGAGAGAGTCGTGATATTCCGCTCCGCTAACCTCAAGGTGGGGGTTCAAACTAAGACATCTTTACTTCTAAGGATTTGGTGTGTCGTGATATCTCACATAGAATAAAGTTGTCTAGTTGAGGTATCAAACTAAGACACCGATCTTTTAGCCATATTAGAGAAGAAGGTGTTGATGTGATTTCCACTACGCTAGCAACGGGTGTGTTTTTCCAAACAAAGAACACCTGGTCGTTGATTGTGATATCCTACTAGGGAGCGAGGCCTAGGAAGGTGTTTCAAATATCAACACGTTCCTAGCTTTAAGAACTAATAAAAGTGATAAATATGTAGCAAAAAGTTCTATGGTTTCAAATCAAGTAACAAGTACCAAATAAGTGTTGCTTTGATCGTGATTCATCTGAATTATGACTAGAAAATAAGTATTGATCATGGTTAGTTAAAAACGAGCACACACATACAAATCTTATATCCATGTTGGAGTAAAAAGTTCACAAAGTCATAAGTATGAGGGCTTAACAGTCTATAACTTATATCTACAATGATCTGTTTAACCTGCTTAGCTTGGGACTGTTAAAAATTCGGGGACTATTAAATTTATCCGTCTGGTACTCCGTAGAATAATCTAGGAAAGCTTCTCAATCTATGATCCCAATTTGAAAAAGGAAGTCGAGCCATGTTAGTTAAAAAAGAAAAAGAAAAATAATAAATATAGAGTAGTTGTCAATATAAATTGGTGAGAACTGGGACTTGTCGAGACAATTGATTCCTTTTATTTCTTTGATAACGCTTGGATACTTTTCAAGTTATAGTCAATGGGGGATGAGATTTTTGGTTTCTCCGAGTGCTTACTTCATAGCATTGCGAGGGACACACAACACGTAGTTTGGGGGAATTTATGTATGTGCTTAATTACACATACCTTTTACCTTTAAAAACGAGCTAAAATAACCAAAAACGGACTCAAAATGCCAAATATATGCTTGTTTTGCTAATTGTGTTGTGCAGGAACGGATATCTCACAAAAAGACGAAAAAAAAACCAAACGTAAAAGCCGACAAAACAGGACACGGAATGGAAAAGTGTGTGAAGACGAAGCCCAATCAAAGTCAAGTCTACTCCGAGAAGAAAAAGCAAAGAATAATATAACTTGAGGGGTAAAAAAATGCCAAACCCCTAAGTTATATTATCATATGAACCACGGGGGCTGATTATGCCAATTTGGGAAACCTCATTTATAAAAGAAAGAAAAGGGGAAAAAGAGAATGAAAAGAAGAAAGATGTGGAGGGGCTTTTCTTGTACACAAACCAAACATTCCCTTAATCATCTTCAACCTCTCTCTGTCACAACCCAACTTGTATAAACCTTTTTCCCAGCCTTCCCGCCAATACCAAAACCAGCCAGCACCCTGTTTTGCTCCCATACTTCTCCCCTGCAAAATCACTCAACACCCTACTACTACCCCCCCCAGCTTTATAAAGTCCATGTTGGCAATCCCTCTCCATTCCCAAAGCATTTCGATGGCTGAGATTGATTCAAAAGAAGCACAAAACTAATTGAAGGCTGGGATTTGCTTTAGACTTACCTCACACAACTAGCACACCTGGTTTTATCTCTCCAAAGAAGCACAAGCTGCAAGTCCAAGACTTCGGCTATAAATAGAGTTTTTTATAAGCCTTTGAGGCAGTCCAGTTTTAGTTTTTTTTTTAGTTACTAATTAGTTTTTAATCTTAATTTAAATTTCAAAGTTATTTACAGCTTCTTACTTTCAGTTTTGTAACACTTTCAAGATCTAAATGCAAGTTTCTGAAGTTTTTAAATCCAAGTGTTAAGTTTCTTAATCATATTACTTCGTGTTCAAAAAGCTCTTACCACAGCTTACTTATAAGCTGTTTTCATTAAGTAAAACTTAAAAAGTTAAGTAGTTAAGAGAAAATCACAAAAATCACTCTCAAATACACCACAGCTTATTTATTGGATGATAAGCCAGTTCTGGATGGGCTTATGGACTCTCACTAGCTTTGTTCTTGCAAGTAAGCATGTATATTCATTGTTTTTGACCCTGTTTTGAGCAAGGTGGTAGTAAGTCTCTCTATTTCTTACTTTATACCTATCTATTGCAGAATTGCTAGTTTATTTAATACAACTGTTGGTTTTAAGTTTATACTGCTAGACTAATTCATGCTTATTTAAGTGCTTATTATGGATTGAAATTTGCTTATAAGTGTTTTACTTTGTTATTTGATAATCTGTTTTTAATTAGTTTAAACTAAAAATGATTTTTGGAAAAGTTAAAGGCTGTTTTGAACAAAGCAGTACTAATCTCTCAGTTTAGTTACTGCTAGTTCATTTTAGGACAGTACTAACTCCACACTAGCAGTACTAACTCTAAGTTATACTGGTAGTTTTACTTTTTGGAACAGCACTAACTTAACACTACCAGTACTAACTCCTAGTTAGTACTGTTAGTCTTAACTGTTAGTACTGGTTGTTCAACTTAGCTTATCAGCTTATGATTTCTGCTTATTTTTAGATATCCTTAGCTTTTTAGAGTAGATTAAACCATTTTCCTTTACTTTCTTTAGGGGTAAGCTTATTTAAGCTTATTTCCCTTTTCAAAATATTTTCAATAGTGTATCAGTTTGTAGCTTTTTAGCTTATTTATCATTTTAGTTTATTCTAGTTGCTTATTCCAATTACTAAGTGCTTATTAAAGGATTAGGTGAAATCAGTTTTAGCATTGATTTGCTTATTTATAATATTCTTTACGTTTTGTTAGCCAGCATACCTAACCTTAAGCTAACAGTACTAACTTTACACTAACAATACTAACTCCAAGTTAGTACTGGTAGTTAAAACTGTTAGTACTGTTGTGTTTCTCTTGTTTAATTTAGCTTAACTGCATGCCTAATTTGCTTATTTAGATTTAGATTAGCTTATTTGTCCGTCTTAAGCTTATTAGAACTTATTTGTGTCTTAGTGTAAAAGTTTTTAGTGTTTTGCCTTTGCTAGCTTTGATTCAATTTCCAGCCTATGTTCTTTGTTTAAATTTTTATGTGCATTTGCCTATTCAGTGTTAGTGCCCAATCATAATCCATTCCTTGTGACATTCTAACACAAATCTTCAATCGTCTCTCGTTCTTCCATTTTCGCCTCGTTGGGACATAACGACCCGGAGTTTCTCTATACTGCTTCCGGTTTACTTGGTCTCGCGGATTCTCATCCTTGAGTTTATTTATATCATATATACATAAGTTTTAAGGAGTAAGTTCCAGCTGATCAAGAACCTACCTGGTTCTTTCTCAAAGTTGGGAAAACCAATAAAAATCTTATCAATCTAAAGGAAATCAAGCCCCAATAGACTATGATTCAGTAACTAATTTGCAAGTGTCTGACATAACATTCAACGATCAAATAAAAACAAGGTGCTTATGCAAATCCCAACTTTATAGCCTTTAATTTTTTCTCTATGTAATGAAAATATAGTATATATTTATTTAGTAGTGAAAATGTTTGCAATTTAGCGGTGAATCAATGACTTAAATATGTGAACTGGTATTATAACAAAGAGACTTCAGATGAAACATTAGCATCACAGGGCTACATTTTTTATTCCGAGTGTCCTCAGATCGCGCTTAAAAGGGTGCCAACACTATAACCCACACTTTAAATCTTGACTGAGCACATATGAGATAAGAGGAATTCTGCTCCAACCGGCTTTGCAAAGTTCCATTTGAAGCTGAAAAGAAAATATAAATTACTTCACTAGGTAAATTACAGGAAAATGATAAAAGACATTTTTATCATTTTGAATACAAAATTTGATTTTCATAGATTTTATATTATATTTTTTAGGACATTAAAGTCATACTTTAGTCACGACCAGAAATCAGATTTGTCCTGAAAAATGATATTGATAAATTAATGTTTGTAATTACATAACATACTAGCTTTATTCACTAGATAGAGAATTAATTCACTACAAGTTTCAAGTCGCAATCAGCACTTTGGAGATAAACCAGAAACGCCACTAACCCTAACAAGCATAGGTCAATTGTAATGGTTATAATAAGACAATGTCACATCCTAGCTAATTAACTCAAGTCTAGAAGCAAAATTCTCCACACGAGCACTTCCGTATTTTTTGCGTTGTAGATATTCCTGCAACAGAAATTTTATAATTGAATACATATAAGAATATCTATCCAAAACTTGCTTTTTTGATAGCATTGTATATAAAAACGCTTACCTTACACTTTTTATGATATTATCTTTATTAGGATAGGCATAAGTGTCTAATGAAGTCAAGTGTTAAGTTTGTTATTAGTCCAAAAAAAGGTCGTGGTTAACTTGTGTCGCAGCCAGCCCAAGTGTTTTTTAGGGTTTGTTCTCCCGCCCTCATATGTTTATATTAATTTTTTTTTTATTTTTTCTATAAAACATGGTGAGGGGGAGGGATCTTGTCACTTCCATTCTTTCAATACTAATCATTCGATTAGGGTTATAATTCTTGTGCTTCTTTTCTTTTACTTTTTCTGTCGATAATAATAACTCTGGCTGTGGTGTGTTATTCATTCGTTCGAGATAAATCCCGCTCTATATCCATGATTGTGGCTGTTATTCCTACAGTGGTATCAGAGCTCAGTTTATGCGTTCGCTGGTAAATCTATGGGGGGGGGGGGTGGGGGGGGGGGGGGTGGGGGGAGGGGATCGATCGTATGAAGGTTAACTTGTTGTTCGATCTGCAACAGCAAGTGTTCTGCGTTCGGTTTGTTGATGTCAAGGGGCACAAGGTTTAACAACTTTAGAAGGGTTCATGGGGTTTTCGGAAGTTGTCGAGGTTATCGACATAAGTTGATCAAAGATCCAAAAAAAGTTACTCTAATCTTTCGGTTTTCTTTGTCCACACTTAAAGAATAAAAAAAAAAAATAAAGAGTAGAATAACAGGAAGTATAGTTTTTAAATAATAATAAAGAAACAAAGCAGCTATACGTGATAAAAGTGTGGAAGATTTAAAGTCTACAAGTGGATTAATAAGACTAGTTTTTTTTTTATTATTTTTGTTTTACTTTTAAAACAAAAGATTATTATTTATAGCACAAGGGACTTTGTTGAGGTTTTGATTTTTGTGTGGGTATATCACAAGGTTTAGTCGATCAACAAAGAGATTAAAGAATGACGAGAGCCAAGTTTGACATCAAAATATTCGATGAAACTGGTGATTTCGGGTTATGAAGGATCAAGATGCGTGCTTTATTAATCTAACATGGATGTGAAGCAGCACTGGAGGTTTTACTCGTGGATATGGAAGCTCAAACGAAAGCTAAGCTAAACAAGAAAGCTCACAGTGCTGTGATTTTATGTTTAGGTAACAAGATTCTTAGAGAGGTTACCGCAGAGACGACTGCAACGGGGGTTTGGTCAAAGCTCGAGACTTTGTACATGACAAAGTCATTGGCCAACAAGTTGTACCTGAAGAAAAAGTTGTATACATTCTACATGCTGGCTGGACGAAAGATTTCCGCGCATATAGATGAGTTCAACAAAATCGTTCTTGATTTAGCAAATATTAAGATAAATCGAGATGAATATCATGCTTATTATACTCACTTCTTTAACACAAACAACAAACACATTGTTGATACATGCTCTAAGGACGGGAAGCTTTGACTTAAGGAGAAGTGATGGCCACACTAAATTCAAAGGAAAACAAAGAAGTCTAAGGCGAAGTGGATGATGTGTGAAGTGTTATATGAAAGGGGAAGAACTGATCTTAGGATCACGTCAGTCAGGGGAAAGTCAAGAATCGAAAGACTCAAGGTGGAAGACCAGTGTTTATACTTGCCAATCTGAGGATCACATGAAGAGAAACTGTCCGAAGAATAATCGCAAGAAGTTAATAGGTTACGTCAAGAAAGATGAACAACGAAGCTCTAGTGGTTCGACTTATGACGATTCTGATGCTGATGATGCTGATGAGCGCACATGCTTACTAGATTGGATCATGGATTCAGGATGTTCATACCACATGACACCCAGGTTAGATATACTTTTTGATTTTTTGGAATGCGATGGGGCAGTGTAGATATAGGGAGACAACAAGGAGTGTAATATCAGATTTAAAGACAAGGTGAGGGTAACAACTGAAAGATGGTTCAAGTTTTGTGTTACACAATGTCAGGGTTATATTCCTGAATTGAAAAGAAACTTGATAATTCTAGGAACTCTCAAAAAAAGAGTTGATATACCGTAAAATAGTAGTCGTCAAAGAGTCAAGGGTGAATAATCGGATTCGAGTTTAATTAATTCTGGAATACAAAGGGATAATTGCGTATACTATTTGGATGTCCATGCTATGGCAGGTGAGCTTAATGCTAGTGATGAAGAAAAAGACAGTCTTGCGCATGTTTGGCACAAAAGACTGGACAAATCAGATGAAGGCGGGACTACATGTTCTGGAATAAGTAGGGGTTGTTTGCAAGAAAATCTAGTAAGCTTGATTTTGTGAAAATTATGTTTTGGAAAGTCACATCGAGTCCAGTTCAGTGTAGGAAGGCACACAACTCAGGGAGTGATAGACTAGTTTCATTTATACTTATGGGGTCCGTCACAGGTGTGAAGCATTAGGAGGGAAAGAGGTATTTACTTATCTATTGTTGATGATTATTCCAGGAGGGTATGGGTTTATATCCTCAGGTTCAAACACGAAGCATTTGGAAAGTTTAAAGAGTGGAAGTAGTTAGTAGAGAATCAGACTGGGAGGACGGTTAAGAAGCTGAGGACGGATAATGGTCTTGAGTTTTGTAACCGGAGTTGAGAGCTATGCCATGGAGAGTAGGATCTGCTATACATTTGATAGTTACGGGACGCCGCAACAGAATGAGTTGGCAGAACTTATGAACAGAACTCTCATGGATATGGTACGCTATTTATTAATTCAGTCTGGATTGCCCAAGACCTTCTGGGCGGAAGTGACATGTACGCTGCAATATACTTTTAAAAAGTCTCCACCGACAGCGATTGATAAAAAGACACTGAAGTTTTCAAAACATTAAATTATATAATGACAGCAAAAAACAATTTTATTATAGGGAAACACCACGGGTAAAAGTATAAACCACGTAAGTTATTATAATCCCTTTTTTTAGTAAGACCAAGTCGTCCACAGGGATTTATTAGAGGTTCAAGTAACTCAGAAAGAAAACAGACAATAACATTTGAAAATAACTTTTTGTTTTTACCAGTGATAATAAAGATACTACTCGGATAGTTTGAAAAATAATACATAAGAGGTTGTAAATAATTAAGACCTCGAAATGGAACTTTTAACTTAATAAAAAGGATTTCTCGACAGCAAACGTTTCAACAAATTAACTTGTATTAAACCAAAACTAAATATTTATAGACAAGACCAACCGTGTCACTTGAGTAATATCAATTGCTAATATAACAAACTTATTTTGTTTATCGTTTAACGAAAAGTGGATTTCTCGAACAAGACGAAAAAGATCATAGACAAATCTTAAAACCATATAATCATAACTGGTCTTCGACCATACCGATAATGATCATTAATCTAAGATTGAGAAGCAAAACGACAAGAAAGACAATAAATAGGATTGCAACATAAGCTTGAGATTAAAGAGATCATGATCATACCAAACACTTATTCATTATCATAACATCACTGAGTAGTCATGAGAGATTTAGCCTCTCATGGCTAAGGAGTTCATAACATAACTTGATTCAATAACAAACTTCATTATTAAACTAGACTAGTATGATGTTCTTCGTTGTTCTTGGTGATTTGATCTTGTTTCTTCAAAGATATGGTAGATTAAGCTTTTGGAAGAATGAATTGAATTATGATTTTTTGTGTGTGGGATAAGGGGATTGATACTTAGTTGTTTGTAAGTATGAGATGGATGATGGGATGAAAATTCATCCTCTATTTATAGGTTGGTTTTTGGGTGGAAGTGCGGCGCACAAAGTAAAATGTATGGCGTACTTGGTGATTAAATGCAAAGGGAATTAAATGTTTATTGAATAAGTGCGGCACACAAAAGTATTTGTGTGGCGTACTTAGGGTATTAATGCAGTAGTATTTATGTCTTCATTTATTCTTCAACGTCAGATAGGAAGTGCGGTGCACAAAAGAAATTGTGCGGCGTACTTATGGAGTTAATGCTGAATTTGACTAAGTCTTTTAATTCCTTTGACTTGAGGATAAGTGCGACGCACAATTGGTAAGTGCGGCGCACATTTGCACTTTTAGGCTTGATTCTTCATCTTTTCTTGTATGTTGTGTTCCTTAGCGTATATATAAGTACGTGATCTTTGTTGTGTTTGACCTTGGGATATCTTTAAGTGAACCTGCAAGCAATTCAAGCTATTAAGTATCGAAAGTTCATGAGAAATGATAAAATATATACAAATAACGCCACCAAAAACATGTATAATTTGGGCGTTATCAAATCCCTCCATACTTAGCTGTTGCTTACCCTCAAGCAATCAAAGCGAGAAAATAAGATCATTTATCGTGACGCGGAGAAAATTTGGATTTTACAAGTGTTTGCATATTGTTTAACTTTTCAGGCATTGACATATGACTAAGCACCTCACATAGAGAATGTGTTTGATTTATAGAATTCACTCAGTTCACTCAGATAGGGTTTTATATATCTCTGTGAAAACACTCAATTGCACAGACATAATCTAGACAGCTATCATATGCTTGTACTTGACACATAAACCTGACGAAAGGCAGAACTTGATACTGGCTAAGGATAATAGCATATACAGATCTTCATGAGCTGAAACTTAAGCCTTTATTTCTTTGAACTACTATATATAACATTTTTTCTTTTTCTTTTTTTCATAACAACATAATAATAATTAAGGCTTGGCACAGAACTTCATTTTTCAACTTTAACTTCTTCACTTAGGTATTTCAGCAACTTAGCACTAAAGGAAGTGCTTGCAAGAACAGTAACTCGCGAAATTAATAGCATGTGATTAATCAAGTTTTGGTCTAGTAAATGATAACCAAGGACAAGTTCTAGAGCTTCTAAATTACTGGCTTACTCAAATATAATTATCAACCAATACCAATGCTCCAAAAAAGGCGACAAATTACAAATACATAGCCGTAACGACGGATGAGACACTTGTAACTGCATTCAAACCTTAACTCGAACAAGCTAAAGACATCAATTATCTTGGGTTCCAAAGGTGGGTACCTGAATATTCTAAAGACTTATAATTCTCACAATTTAGTGGACTGGGTTGTGCTAGCTATAATGTCAATCCGGTTGGATTTGCCTTACTAAGAGCATTTTTTAATTTTTGAAAGCATATATGTATTAATTGTTCATAATAAAATTAGTTAAAAAAAATTAGCAGGGCAAACACGGAGAGATATGATTAATTTTTCCTATTTGGCGATTAATTTTTCCTACTTGGCTCCCCTCCACACTTAAGTTGAACATTGCCCTCAATGTGATAACTGATAACTAGAGAATAGGGAAAATTAAGAGAAAACGGTACTTCCCGGGCATAGAGATATATAGCTGCGAGAGAGCTATCTTTGAGCAGACTTCATAATTTTCCAATCTTTAAGCTATATTACCTGCATAAAAGTAAAAAAAACACACAAAAGAAAATATTTTTGGGGTTGTTTTTTTAGAGAAATAAATAAAGGATACGAATAGAGTTTTATGGAGGAGGGACTCCTTCACACTTAAGTAAAGCACGGGTTGCCTCCAGAGAAGTGCTTAATTTTTAAGAGAGTCGTTAGCTAGACTCCTACTTTTAAAGTTCATTCTTTG
>BQNB010111197.1:2190-22400 GCA_026074375.1 Tanacetum coccineum
CGACTTTTTGGTCGTTCTATATATATCTTGTGTTATTGATCTATGAAGTAACACGCCCAGACCCTTATTCCGCTGCGACCCAATAAGGGGGTGTTACACGGTTACAATCTGACGCCGTCTAGAGTTTCTCTGACGCCGTCTCTTGTATGTTCTGACGCTGTCGCAAAGGATGGCGACATCGTCTCCAAACACTATAAGCGTATTCTTCAAAAGAGTTGGTGTAGAGTCGTAGTCTTGTCCGTTTCTTCTCCATTTGAGCCCAAGTCACGTGTATTTCCTCCTAAAGCCATCCAAATGCTAAAAACGGAAAAACAAACATTTGAGTACATAAATTGGGCATAATGGCATGATTTAGGGGTTAAATGACCCCTAAAAAGCATATAAAATGACACCTCATCAGTCTCATTCTTCCTAGACATTATACCATTTAAAACTTTTTAACAAATTAAACACTTATTCTCCCTCATTAGATCACTTAAACCTTTCCTCGCCATTCTTACATAACACACGTCCTCCCCAAGCTGAATTTCGAATGTGCCAACTTATACCTCTTACACACATTGTTTCTAAAACACTTAACCCTCTCACAACTCTCAACGTCCATATTCAAACAATAGTTTTATCTTTAATCTTGTTCCCTTCTTCCCAACATGGGCTCCCATATGTCACATCCAACTCACTTTCAAGTCACGCACTTACTCACTCACCTAGTCAACTCACACACAACTATATTGGAAATTTGAATTTCACATCTCCCCTCACAACATCCACTATTTCTCTCCAAGTTAAGATATTCAAGCATATTCCATCTTATGTCAACCATTGCAAACTCACACCCCTCACATACATCTTGTATAATGTCATAACATTGCTTCTCACTCGTTCAACCTTCTCACGCAACATTTAAATTTGAATTTTAGATGTTTCCCTCTCATCACTTTACAAATCACATCATCACTTCTACACTCAACCTTCTTACAACTTTAACTTGAATTTTAAAATTCAAATATGGAAGAAAATCTATTATTCAACCCTTAGGGAATACTCAAGGATAATCCCTTTGTTAATTGGTTCTTTCATTTTCCTTGAAAATGGACAAACATCCAAAAACTATCTTATAAACACTTCACAAAATGATTTTATCAAATGACTGTTTAAGTTGGTTGACCTTATAACACTTTGAGTGTTAGAATGAGCTTGGAAAGGTCAAAGTGTGAAGTGCACTTTATTAAAGGATAAATGTTAGTCAAAGTAATTACTATTAGTTGATAATATTAGTGAGTCGTAGTTGAATCTTATGTTTGGTATGATTATAGGATTAGTCATTAATTAGTTGTACATTTAATATTCATAGATGTATCATTATCATCTTGGGCTCAAGCCTGTATATTTGTATCTATAAATAGTGGTGAAATAATATATCATAACCCACGGGGTTTTCTATCTTCTTACATGGTATCATGAACAGGTTATATCCGAGACCTAGTCGGCCACCATGAGCCGCTGCCTCAATACCACCCCGTCAAACCCTATAAATCACCATTCTCAAAATATAGTTGTCGGCCACCATGAGCCGCTTCTATCATCTCCAAAAAGAATAAAATATCTCTATCTTCATTCTCAAAACCTAACCGTCGGCCGTCATGAGCCGCTTCTATCCTCTCCATCATCCAATCTCCACGTTTGTCACCATAAACAAACGAATATCCTCTCCATCATCTAGTTTTTACGTTTGTCTTCATAAACAAACGAGTATACCCTCCATATCACAAAAAAAACAAAAAAAACAATACCTCACAATATCTCTCAATCCCTTTCTTGTTATTCTTTCAAAATAGAGCGGGTTAGATCATAAAACCTAGTCGGCCGTCAAGAGCCGCTGCATCTATTCCACCCCGTCAAATCTCTTCATCTGTCGGCCGTCATGAGTCGCTTCTATCATCTCAAAAAAAGGAAGCAAGTTTCTCACAATCATCACAAAGTTTATCTGCTGTATGTCACATTTGAAGACTTCAAAGACTCTCTTTATTTATATTTTTTTCTATCTGATGTTAGATCTTCATCAATAAAATAGTTATAGCATTAATGTTTTATTTTTATCTCTAGTTCGAGCTTTCGTGATTTCACCGCTCGGACTGCGGGAGAGTATTAAAGGATAAATGTTAGTCAAAGTAATTACTATTAGTTGATAATATTAGTGAGTCATAGTTGACTCTTATGTTTGATATGATTATAAGACTAGTCATTAATTAGTTGTACATTTAATATTCATAGATGTATCATTATCATCTTGGGGTAAAGCCTGTATATTTGTATCTATAAATAGTGGTGAAATAATATATCATAACCCACGGGGTTTTCTATCTTCTTACACACTTGGGGATTTAGCAAGACGGGTACTTAAAAACCAAACACCGGGAACAAGGTGTTTCTGGCATAATGATGGCACTCCAGCACGTCAGTCACGAGATAAAAATGTCCCCCTTGGTGTTTGGCTTATAAATACCCTATCTTGGCTAGTGTATTCCTCACCTCTTGCCTTTCATTCTTCCTCTCTTATTCTTCTCTCTATCCCTCTAAGTCTAATACACTTATTGTGTTCTAATCTCTTCTCTTATCATCTTTGTAAGAACACATCTCCGCAAGAGAGCCACACAAGTTCCTAATCCATACTTGTGTGTCGTGTTGAGGGTCTTCTTCTCTATACCGGTTATTTTGGAATCGAGTCACTAGGATAGGTTAGGGGTTGATTCAACAATCAAAATTATTATTCATTTTGTATCAGGTGTAATAAGAGTTGTGCCTTTGTAGTCAATCTAAGATCGGGTGAAGGTCTTGTTAGGGTTTGATACTTCTCGAGGAAGTTCTTGGTGGTTTTAGTGGCTAAGTCGAATCGCGAGGTTCTTGTGGGTGCTTTCTGAGGGTGGAATATCGTAGGGTGTAGCTCTGATTTGTGAGCGCCAATCTTAGTGCATAACGATGAAGTGAAGTTGTATACAGTTTATATTCCACCATAAGGATTATACTAGAGTAATAGTATACGTGTCGTGGATTCGTAACTAGACGTACGAATTATCTAAATCCCCCATCCTGAATCAGTAGTGGTCTTTCTCTCTCTCTCTCTCTCTCTCTCTATATATATATATATATATATATATATATATATATATATATATATATATATATATATATATATATATATATATATTATCTTGGTTGTTTTGTTGTTTAGATAGTCCACCACTCGGACTCTTTTAGACTTGAAGTTTTATAAACATCAAAATAGTCGAAGAGACCGTATTCACCTCCCCCTTCTACGGTTTTATAATTGGTATCAAAGCAGGATACCCAAGTTTTTAAGCGTTCAAACCTTCTTCGGAAGGTGTTTTAAAGTGAAATTTTCGTTTTCAAAAAATTGAAACCATTATGTCAATTTTTGGAAAAGTTAAGTATAGATCCATGGCTCAAGATAACTATGTTAAGGGTTGCTTTATTAAAAGACCACCTTTCTAGAACCCGATGGTTTTTGTTTTTGGAAAACCCGATTTGAGACTTACATTAAGTCTAAGGATATTGACTTGTGAAAGGTTATTAAAAATGGTGACTTTGTTTCATGATGGTGGATCTGTAAACAAAATTGGAGGTTGAAACCCCATTTTTGGAGTTAAAAGATGATGAGAAAAGTAAACTTGGTAAAAATAATGAAGTCAAGATAACTCTTTACAATGCCTTGCCGCGTAATGAGTATGAGCGTATTTTTATGTGTGAAACCACCAAGGAGATTTGACATACACTTATAATCACTCGTCAAGGTAACTCACAAGTCAAGGATTGCAAGATTGATCTTCTCATTTAACAATATGAGAAGTTCTCAATCTCGAATGAAGAAACTATTGATAGTAGTTTCACATGGTTGAATGCTAATTTTTCCAGTCTCAAATCTTTATATAATGACTATTATAACAAGAACAATGTACAAAAGTTTCTTTGAGCTCTTCTGTTAAGATGGCGTCCGAAAGCTACGACGATTGAAGAAGCCAAGGATCCATATGATGCATATAATTAATCACATAATAACAAGTATTATACCTCTTGTCGCGTGATCGGTTGATTCAACGGAGCTTAAACGAACACTATGGTTTCTCATTTCAAACCTCACGAAACCCACTAGTTACCAAAGTAGGTAACCTCTATTGATATACACAATACACGTCACAGTGTATCACCCGAATGCTAGTTCTTTAAACCTCATGAGCTAACCATGCACAACACCTTGTCAAGTTGAATGATCAAACACCAAAACCCTAGATCTAAAGGGTGTTTGGTTCGTGTAAATGGGACATAAGGAAAGGGAGAGAATATTTTAATTTGTTTCTCAAGTTATGAGATTATGATAAATCATAATCCCATAATAACTTATGGTTAGTTACACTTAACCACTAAAACTCTTCTCCTGTTGTATCTTGTCCCTAAGCCCGGCCTCCTAAGACCCAATATGGGCTTGCCATATTTTTTTGGTCTATTCCATTTATTAAGTCAATTACCTAATAAATAGGAGAAATTCTACATCCACAAAAAATTTACAAAAAATTATCCACACAATGACATGGCATGTGAGTTGGACCAATAATGTTGTATGATTTTTCTCTTTCATCATTCTCATCACCTACATTTACATGACAAATGTATGTGTGGATTTTTTTTGTATCTTTGTGGACGTGGCATTGCTCAATAAATAGTGGCATGTTAGTTGATTAATTAGTCTAAGGAATTAATTAAAGACCTTTAGTCTGTAACTAATATAAATAACGTAAATACTATAATCACATTAAATACATTATAAATGATGATACCCCGATGGATACGTGTTTGACCCTATAGTCTCACGTATTTCTAACATATATTATTTATTATGATATGAGCATTTCTCAACAAATTATTTATTATGATATAAGTATTTCCCAATAAATGGTATGTGAGCTTGTAATAGTCGATATGATGCTTTGTCATATTGCTTGAACTTCTTTTGGTTTTTTTATTACATTTACCAGGGTATAAACCTTTTATCCAAAAAAAATTAAAAAAATTACTCAGTTTTATGGTATTATTTGGCTCAATGATACATCTTTTTAGGACTCAGACCTAATCACCTAATTAATTATAAATTTTGTTTTTGTTTACATTAGTTATATGAAATTTTATATTGAAAACAAATTAACATAGTGATATTACCCTATGTAGTTAAAGTAAATGAATAGGATTATGAATTATAAACTAAGAACAAAGACGAAGGCGTAAACGATTTATGGGTAGAGAAAATACCGAACAAGATGTAGCAATGACAAAAAGTGTTGGGTATTTTTTCTTAGCCCATGAGGATTAATAGCCCAACACATTGAGGCCCATATTGGGTCTATTTAAGGACTCTTATTATTGTGGTTAGCAGTAAGATGTGTGAAGAGTTGTGAGGAGAAGAAAATAACAGAAAAGAAAGAGATTTTTGGAGTAAGATATCACTCAAACCCATCTGCAGTGTTTTTCTGATCACCGAAGATTGCACTGTCGAATCGTCATGATTTTTGGACTGTAGCTTCCTGACATTGAGAGGAAGGTTCTGACCGTTGGAATTTTGATTTTGAGGCCTGGAAGTCCATTTTCATACCTGGGCAGATTGCATCTTATTTTGTGATATTCTTCCTTTCTTGTTTTTTGATTGTTGCCATATATCTTGATGCTTGATTCCAAGATTATGATGTTTGTTGTATACCTCTAGTGTTATCTAGAGAAGACCTTGTGTACCTCTCCTCGTTGATAGTGAATTTAAGCGGCACTAGGTGTCCCGTGGTTTTTACCCGTTTTGGGGTTTTCCACGCTAAAAGTTTGGTGTTCTTGCTGTGTGTTTGATTACATTTTTTATCTGCTGTTTTGGGGCTGATTTGAGACTGTTAGGGGCTGATTAGAGTTGTTTTTATTTTTCCCTATTTGTTTGCATCCTCATAGGTTCATACGGGTTTGGGTAAGTGCTGTCAAACGAAGGTTTTGCTTCCGCAATTGTGTTTATACCGTTGTGACCCATTGTTCTTACCTGTCAAATTGGTATCAAGAGCTTGGTTCTTGGTTTGGGGACTTAACCTGTTTGAACGATGGAAGCTAATACAAGTAGGATGGTTAGTTTGAATGGTTCTAATTATCATGTTTGGAAAGGAAAAATGGAGGATCTCCTTTATGTTAAAGACTACTACTTGCCTGTATTTACTACTGAGAAACCTGAGAACAAAACAGATGCAGAATGGACTATTTTGCATAGACAGGTTTGCGGGTATATTAGGCAATGGGTTGATGATAATGTTTTGAACCATATTTGTGAGGAGACACATGCTCGTACTCTTTGGAACAAACTTGAACAGTTATATGCTCGAAAAACTTGGAAATAAAAGTTGTTTCTTAATAAGCAAATGGATGTGAGATTAAAGTACACTGATGGGTCTCCTATTACTGATCACTTAAATGCCTTTCAGGGTATTATAAGGTATGGGTATCAAGTTTGAAGATGAGATCATGGCTTGTGGGCTTCTTGGTTCTTTACCGGATACTTGGGAGATTTTTTAGGACATCTTTGTCCACCTATGCACAGATGGTTGTTATCACCATGGAATTGGCTAAAAGGCGTATTCGAAATGAAAGAAACCGAGAAAAAAGTCACAGGGCTCTTCTTCACAGTCAGATGTATTGGTCACAGAAAGGCGATTGAGAAGTCAAAGCAGAGGCCCGAGTAATAGAGATAATCATCGTAGTAGTTCAAGTAAAGGAAAATTTGATGATGTTGAATGTTATCATTGTCATAAAAAGGGGCACACGATGAAGTTTGGCCGACAGAAATATATACTTTTTACAAAAATTTTTTTTTTTACTTTTATAAATTTTTTTTTTTTTTTTTTTTAATTTTTCAGTTGAAAAAAGAGAACAAGAAGAAAAACTACAACAACCAGAAGAACAAACACAAGAAAGATAATGATGATGATGACAATACTGAAGTAAATACCACCACAAATGAGTTCTTTGTTTGTTATGATTATGATATGGTCAACCTTGCTAATGATGATTCGAGTTGGATTCTTGACAGTGGTGCTACGTGCCATGTTGCAACACGAAAAGATTATTATTCATCTTTCACACCAGGTGACTTCGGTGTTGTTAGGATGGGTAATACTAGGATATCAAGGATTACTGGTATTGGAGATATTTGCTTAAAGTTTGACACGGGGATGGAATTAGTTTTGCATAATGTAAAACATGTCCCAGATATGAGACTCAATATTATCTCAACAGGTCTTCTTGATGAAGATAGTTACCACAAGAGTTCTGGTAATAGTTTGTGGAAAGTAACACTCGGATCCTTGATTGTGGCAAGTGGAAAAAGGGAATCCAAGTTATACATGACTCATCCAAAGATATCCAAGAGCATTGTCATTGCTGTAGACAATGATGATATGACCGAGTTATGGCATAAGAGACTTGGTCACATAAGTGAAAAGGGGATGTCTATTCTTTCTAAGAAGAGTGTGTTATATGGTGTGCATGATATCAACTTGAAAAAGTGTTTTCACTGTTTGGCAGGAAAGCAAACTAGACTTGCTTTTAAGAGTCGTTCTCCTTTCAGAATGGAGAACATACTTGATCTGGTACACTTTGATGTTTGTGGTCCCATGAAGACTAAAACACTTGGTAGGTGTTCATATTTTGTCACTTTCATCGATGATCACTCAAGAAAGGTTTGGGTATATACCTTGAAGACTAAAGATCAAGTATTGGATGTGTTTAAGCAGTTTCATGCTTTAGTTGAGAGGCAGACAGGAAAGAAACTTAAATGTATTCGAACTAACAATAGAGGTGAATACATTGGCCCTTTTGATGCTTATTGTAGAGAGCATGAAATTCGGCATCAAAAGACTCCACCGAAGACACCACAGTTAAATGGCTTAGCATAGCGGATGAATAGAACTTTGGTTGAGAGAGTCAGATGCTTGCTTTCACATGCAGGGTTGCCTACTTCTTTTTGGGGTGAGGCTTTGAATACGGCGGTACATGTTATTAATCTAACCCCTTGTGTTCCTTTGCGTTTTGATGTTCCTGACAGGGTTTGGAGCGGCAAAGATGTTTCATACCGTCATTTACGAGTTTTTGGATGCAAGGCATCTGTGCATATTCCCAAAGATGAAAGATCAAAGCTTGATGTGAAGGGTAAGCCATGTGTGTTCCTCGGGTATGGTCAAGATGAATTTGGGTACAGGTTGTATGATCCAGTTCAAAAGAAACTCGTTCGTAGCCGAGATGTAGTGTTTGAGGAAGATCAAACTTTGAAAGATGTTGAGAATGCTGAGAGGGAGACAATTCCTCAACATAATGATGATCTTATTGACTTGGATCCGGTTCCTCCTAAACATTTTGACTCACAGTTTGGAGATGATATTCAGAATGATGAAGAACATGATGAAGAACAGGGTGCTGATGATGTTGATGCTCAAGAGCAACCAAACTTAGATGAAGACGTTCATCCTGAGTTACCAGTACCTGATATGCCACCATTCCTTCCGCTTAGGCGGTCTACTAGAGATCATCATCCTTCCACACGCTATTCTGCACATGAGTATGTTTTACTTACTGATGGGGGAGAGCCCGAGTGTTATGCAGAAGCTATGGAAGATGAACACAAAAAAGAATGGTTTGAAGCCATGGAAGATGAGATGAATTCCTTGCATGAGAACAATACCTTTGAGTTGGTGAAGCTGCCTAAGGGCAAGAGAGCTTTGAAAAACAAATGGGTTTACAAATTGAAGACTGAAGAACATACTTCTAGACCGAGGTACAAGGCCAGATTGGTGGTTAAAGGTTTCAGTCAGAAAAGAGGTATTGATTTTGATGAGATTTTCTCTCCGGTTGTGAAGATGGGATCAATTCGAGTTGTTCTTGGTTTGGCGGCTAGCCTCGATCTTGAGGTGGAGCAAATGGATGTCAAGACAGCTTTTCTTCATGGTGATCTGGATAAAGAAATCTACATGGAGCAACCTGAAGGTTTTCAGGTTAAGGGGAAGGAAGGCTACGTGTGTAGACTTCAGAAAAGTTTGTACGGGTTGAAGCAAGCACCGAGACAGTGGTACAAGAAATTTGAGTCGGTCATAGGGAAGCAAGGCTACCGAAAGACTTCTTCAGATCACTGTGTTTTCTTTCAGAAGTTTGGTGATGATGACTTTATCATCTTGTTGCTATATGTTGATGATATGCTGATTGTTGGCAAGAACATTGGAAGAATTGCCCAATTGAAGCGAGATTTGAGCAAGTCTTTTTCTATGAAAGACTTGGGGCCAGCAAAACAGATCATTGGCATTCGGATTTTCCGTGATAGAGGTGCCAAGAAGTTGCATATATCACAAGAGCAATATATTGAGAAGGTGCTATGCAGGTTCAACATGGATAAAGCTAAAGTGGTTAGTTCCCCTCTTACTACCAACTTTAAGCTAACTGATAAAGATTGCCCCTCTTCCAAGAAGAATATTGAAAAGATGGATAGAGTTCCATATGCCTCAGCGGTTGGTAGCTTGATGTATGCTATGGTGTGTACAAGGCCGGATTTAGCTCATGCAGTTGGTGTTGTCAGTCGGTTCCTGTCCAATCCTGGTAAGAAGCATTGGGAAGCTGTTAAATGGATATTTAGATATCTGCGAGGTACTTCCAAATTGGGTATCACATTTGGAAATAGGAAACCCATGCTTGTTGGTTTCACAGACTCAGATATGGCTGGAAATAAGGACAACATGAAATCCACTTCTGGATATTTGATGACCTTTGCAGGGGGAGCTGTTTCATGGCAATCAAGATTGCAAAAGTGTGTGGCCTTGTCTACAACAGAGGCTGAGTATGTGGCAGCAACGGAAGCGTGCAAAGAACTATTGTGGTTGAAAAGGTTTTTGCAAGAACTTGGTTTCAAGCAACAACGTTATGCGGTTCTTTGTGACAATCAAAGTACTATTCACCTTGCTAAGAATTCGATGTTTCATAAAAGAACAAAACATATTGATATCCGGTATCATTGGATTAGAGATGCCATTGAAGATGGTATGTTTGAACTTAATAAAGTTCATACGGATGATAATGCTTCCGATATGTTGACGAAGGCTGTAGCAAGAGAAAAGTTGAAGATCTGTTGCTCGTTCGCCGGGATGGCGAACTCATCCTCATAGACAGAAAATGGGGGAGATTTGTTGGGTATTTTCTTAGTCCATGAGGATTAAGAGCCCAACACATTGGGGCCCATCTTGGGTCCATTTAGTCCTTATTTAGGGCATCCTTATGCTCATTATAAAGTGTGAAAAACAAGAGAGAATAGAGTAAGAAAAAAAAAAGATTTTCGGAGTTCCTATCACCCAAAACCCAACAGCAGTATTTCGTCGATCCCTGGAGTTTGCACCGTCGGATCGTCACGATTTTTGGACTAAAGCTTCCTTACATATAAAGGAAGGTTTTGATCGTTGAGATCTTGATTTTAAGGCCTGGAAGTTTTGTTTCTTACCCGGGCAGATTGCAAGTTGTTTGGTGATATTCTTCCTTTCTTGTTCTTTGTTTGTTGCCATATATCTTGATATTGATTCCAAGATTATGATGATTGTTGTATGCCTCTAGTGTTATCTAGAGAAGACTTTGTGTACCTCTCTTGCTTGATAGTGGATTTAAGCGGCACTAGGTGTCTCGTGGTTTTTACCCACTTTGATGTTTTCCACGCTAAAAGCTTAGTGTTCTTGGTGTGTGTTTGATTATCTTTAATACCTGCTGATTTGGTTGATTTGATATTGTTTGGGGGCTGGTTAGAGTTGCTTTTAGTTTGCCTTATTTGTTTACTTCCTCATAGGTTCATACGGGTTTGGGTAAGTGCTGTCAAACGAAGATTTTGCTTCCGCATTTGTGTTTATACCGTTGTGACCCATTGCACTTTACCCGTCACATACTACTATGTGCCATGCCACCTTTTCATCTCTCTGAATCCAGTCTTTCCACATATTGTTAATTGAACTTTACCACTTCACCTTCATTATTTTCCCACATAACTTTATCATCACACTCCACCAAGTTAGGAATAGGGATAGAGTTAAGTTGTGGGTGACTTGTGGTCCACTGTTTAGATAATTTCCATTCACCATTACATATCATATCACATAGCTTGGTTTTGTTTTTTGCTTCAGGTAGATCATCAATAGGAAAGGTTTCACTTAAAACTCCTCATTCTCACCATCTGGTATGCCAATAGGAGATAGTTTTGTCATTCCCAATTTCACATTTAATATGTGGTCTCATTTTATTCCTCAGACTTAAGATTTGTTACCATCCACAACTAGATTTGTTACCATCCACAACTGGTGTTGCCTGAAGCCTTAACCTTCCATATTTTAAGACAATTATCGAGAGCTTCAAAGCAACGTCTATCGCTCATTGGGGCTTCATCCCAGATTATCGAGTCACTTTGCTTTAATAAATCTGCCAGTTGGCTATTCTTTTTAATATTGCATATGGAACCATCATTTAAATTCAGAGGAATTTTAAAGCGAGAGTGTGCAGTTCTGCCTGATAGTAGTAATAAGGAGGCGATACCTGATGATGCGACGACTAAAACAATTCTCTCATCTGAACGTAGAGCATACGTTATTGCCTTCCAAAGAAAACCATGACCGTAAACGAATATTAGCTTTTGTATATTTTTGGAAATTGCAGCATACTTTCGAATATTGGCTTCTGCTCTGTATTGAGATTTTGTATGTATGTTTGTTTTTCTTTTGAGAGTAACTCCGGATTATAATTCGTCTCTTCCATCAGCAGCCTATTTTGTAATGTTTTTAACATATCTTGAGGAGGCATTGGCTGGCCGAAATCTTTTAATGACTTTGAGTTTGAATTCAACATTGCTTCAAGGTCTAAGAGTACACTTGCTTTCATTGTTTTTTTCACTTCTCATATGTGTAGCTGAAGAGTTTTTGAAAAGTCCTGCGTGGGATATACCCAGTACTGACATAAGTTTCCAAAACATGTCCCATAAAGACAGAGGGTTTCCTACGTCACAAAACATCAGAATTTGGATAAAGAGCTTTCTAAGTTCTGAAGCTGTAGCAGATATTGCAGCTTCTTGCAAGGCTTCTATCCATTCCTGACCCTCACCAAAAGACCTAGCGCTTCACATGCGTGCTTTAATTGTCTATGCAAGATATTGGTGATACGTTCCGAACTTCTAGAAATGATCTGCAGCCTTTTTGATGGCAGAGTAACATTCGCTGATAAAATAAGTCGCCGACGCTTGGGTGAACATATGTTAACCTGCCAATAGAATGTTTACTCAAATTGTGTCGCCGTTGCCAGTACTTGTTTGTTGGATACCAAGCGTACTCTGTTGGAAAATTCAGATTAGATAAGTGTCGGCCGTCAGTGTACCTTTTATTGTAGTCTAACCACTCAGTGAGTGTGGTTTTTTTTTAACAGGGTTATTCACAACAGATTGAAGGTTATCTTTACTTCGGAACGTTATCTGCTGCATGTTTTCCAAGAGGATAGCCAATATTTGCACAGCTGGGTCGTGATAATGTATGGGAAAATCGAGAATCCTCCAACATGCTTCATGGGGACCAATGTACCTTGCTTCTACGAAGTTTTTGATTTCATCAATTTGAATTGTGGGTTTGTTACTTGTTGAAGCAATAACGCCGACTGGTTTTGTTACATTAACAATTACACGATCAGTCCCTTTTGAAATATATTTGAATAAATACTTTATAAGCGTCGTCCAGCCACAATATTCGACATTGATGTGTGCATAGTACCGCATACATAATGTTTTGTTATATGGTACAACATACCTGTTATCAAGTCGGACATTTTGTCGTTCTGTGTCAATTCCAGTGGTGCGCCGCCGATAATGTATGTATCCATCTTTATCAATGGATGTTTTATCAGAATATGGTTTTGAAAAATTGCGATCACAACTGGTTCCATCTTTCATGCAGGGGGCACTTGTGTTAGCATATCCACATGGCCCATGTATCATTAACTCTGAAATGACTCTGTATCCTTCAGCATCTTCTGTTGGATCAGGTAACTCTGCTGAAATATAGATGTCAACGACACTGTCTTTGTTAATTTTTGATGCTCCAGTTACCCACAATAATGAATGGCAATGTGGAAGACCGCGCTTTTGGAATTCTATTGTATAAAGAACCGTACACATTAAACACAGGTAAAAGTTTGTGTGGTTAAAGATATGTATATAACTGGGAAAAAGTTTTGACGATATATTAATATGGAAGTGGTTAATAAGATACCTGCTGTTATATCGCCAAATGTTTGTGTATTTCGTACAAACTTTATATAGTCGCGTATTTTCTTCTCAAAAACGCGGTCCACTATATCAGCTCTATCAGCAGCTGTTAATTCAGGGAACGCTTCCATGTATTCTTCAATTTCTGGCCACTTAGCGTTACATGTAAAGGTAATGAAAAAGGAAGGATTCCCATGGACACGACAGATAGCAAGTGCATCAAGGTAGTGTGAGTACATATATCTAGGTCCACCGATAAAAGAAGCAGTCAGCACCAGCCGTGTCCCTAAGTCACTACCGTCACGGTCACCTCGCATAATAGCATCATACAATCCTGAAAGATATTCGTTTCTTATATCGCTTTGGTTTTGTCGAATGTAATCCAAACGGTCCTGTTCAATAGCACAATATGCAGTAACCACGTATTGCTGAAATAATCTGCCACCTCTTGGTAGTAAAGTGTATTGGTTTAGGCGTTCATGTATTTGATAAGAGTAATACATATTCATAGACATTTGCTTATTTGCCTTGGTAGTAGCATTAGGAGTGTTAAGTAACTTCAGGCCTTTATGATATCCCTGTTCACCATAAATAAATAATAACGGAAATTGCAAAGACATATAGCAAGGGTGTAGTTTATTAACTCTTTGAGGGAACCTTGAATGTTCTTCTATGATCAAATCAAATTCATTTTCCATGGTAGAAGAAGATGATCCAAAAACGATAGCTCCAATGGTTTCTGGTGTAGGGAGTTCATAACGCCGAGTTCCAATAACGTTGTAAAGTTTAACTTTCAAATTTGGTATGTCGGATTCCATGTATTTATCGCGAGCTGTTCGAAATAATTGAACCAACGCATTGTTATTATCCAAAAATTCTATAAGGCCTTCTACAATTTCCTTTTTCAACCCACCTTCACATTCGCCTCCGAAATGAGCCATACGATTTTTCACTTCGTTTTCTGTATCGTATATGTATAATTGTAGAAACCTCGGCGTAGCATCATTGTCTGGGCACATTGACCCTATCCAATGGTAAATTTGACCTGATACTCGGAAAACATATGGCCCTTTACCATCATTGATTGAGGTATCGACATTTACCCCCAGTGATGTCATACTAAACATCTGGTTATATGCCCTTATGTTTTCTATAAAATGTCGGTTCTTGTACAATTCTTTAATGTATTGCGGATATTCAGGTACTGCACATAAGCTAACACGACCTCCATGACAACATTTGCTATATTCAGGCTCTCGTCTAGATACTGATTTGGTGTGTCTTTCGCATTCCCAAAACATTGCACCACAATGGCGACACACACATTCACATTTTCCTAAATGTGTACACTCATACGGTGCCTCTGTAAATAAAATGTGGATACCCATAATTAATATACTTTTATAGGAAAAAAACTATACTGCTGTTTTCAATACAAAGGTAATGAAAATGGCTTACTGGTATGCGTTAGTATGGGTTGTGTATTTGACGAATGTTGATGTCTATGCTCTGCTTATGAATTGCGACGATGGCGAATACCTGTAGTAGGTAACAATTGAACTTGTGTTTCGTATCAAGTAATAGTAAATAAATAAGGTATTTGAATGATTTAATTACGTGATGTAGAACTTGCTTTAGATATAATCTTAGCATTATCAGCCTTTTGTTGTCGGCAGTTAGAGTTGACATTACTTATACACATTTTATGCAGAAGTTGTGCCTTGTAATTCGACATTGCTGCAATTTCTTCCTGTTTGTTATACTGCGGTTCGCCTGCAGGTTTTGACTGCTGCATATGACGATGATTCGCTGGCTGTCTGTACCTACTTTTGCATTTTTCCTTCGAATAAACATTCGGCCGTATTGTAGCTGCAGTAATCAGTACCAATGATTGTCTCAGAAGTAAAGAATAATACCAAATGCATATGCATATTTAAATTGTAAAAGATACATACATGTGTGAGAATGTGCTGCATCAGCATTCGATACAATGTTTGTTTGTACAGAAACATTTTGCGTAGTACTCACACCATTTTTGACTTTTCTTTCATTTAGCCAATTTATGTCACAATACTCACACCATTTTTGACTTTTCTTTCATTTAGCCAATTTCTGTCACAATTATCAATCATCAATTTTCTTGAATCAGTTGGGTTGATATTGGTTATACCTGCATAAAAAAGAGCTATAGTTGATAAAACAGTACATATACAATAAAAATGTATATGCATGTGGACAATACAAAAAGGAGTGTTATAAATAAGCGCTCATACATGAAGTCAATGGTGATTGAGTAGGACACTTGTTGTGAACGTTAGCACCATCACCTGCAAAAGCTAACAACTAAGTTATTCGTTTCAGGTGAAGGTTAACAATAGGACAAATAGTTAAGGAAATATTAACTTACATAGTGGAGTGCTAATGTGTACGCCATTTGTTGTTGCAATGGCCATTCTGTTTGCAGACTCTGAACTAACAATACCCAAACCTTGTATTTGGTTTGAATCAAATGTTCTTTGTTTTGACAAAATGTCTTTGTCTACTGATGAAAGCTTTTCAGGCGTACAATCCGTGTTCAGTCGTAATTGTGAGTTAGAATTCCCAACATAAGGGCAACATCGTTCATGAAGGTTGTTGGTAATAGCATTGACAATACCATTGCCAATATCCAAAGTAGGTTTCTTAGAAATGACTGTTGCGTGACAGTCCATTTCAAAGTCGTTGGGCATTCTGCTCTTGATGGATTTGCTTTTACTTTTCATGGCGAATATTATTTACTTAATGCTAATGGCATAAACTAACTACTACTTGATGATAGCAACATATAATAATGCGAACTATGCTAAAATTTCAAAGTGATCAGGCATTATCCTTTTAATTGTTTTGTTCATTATTTTTTCATACTTAATATTCTTTCTTTCTTTAAAGGCAAATGCATAAAATAAGTATCACTCAATAATGGCAAAATACAATAGTGCAAACTATGGTAAAATCTTCAATCAGGGGCGAAAGGTAGCATAAGAAAACGCAAACACCATAAGTATATAACAATATAGGATGATAAAACATGATGCAACATTACAACATATAAAAACATGAACATAAGGGAATGGATAAAATAGAAATACCATAATATAGCATTTCCAACAACACATGCCAACATGTGTATCGAAAAATACATATGAAAGAAACAACAGCGAAATCATACCGTGTACAATGAATGTGATGATAATTGATCAGACCTTGTGTATTCTAGAAAGTTATCTACTTTTGTACGCCTATGTACACGTATATACTAAGCAAACCGACCTACACCTGGGCTTCAACACCATCATGGGCTTAAGTGGAAAGCATGGGTCAAAGGCGAAAAATATTTAAAGCCCAACAAAAAAACGACAGCGTATTTCACCAATTATTATATAGTATATATAGGAATAAGTTATAATTTATACTTTTCCGTTACATATCACTTAAATGAATCCGCAATAGCCCGCGATAGAAATAAATCGTTCAACTATATTTATCAAACCCTTATATGGTTCTTATTTGCAAACCAAACACACTCCAAAACATGCTCGAAAACCCAAAAAAGTTGAGACACTAACAAAAAGCCCAAATAAGCTCATTATTTCAACACACACGCAAAAACATCTTCACTTGCTCTCGCTCTCATTTTCATAACAAACACTGATCTTCGAACACAGATCATTCACAGTTATGCAGTCACCAGTCCTCGTTCTCAGTCGGGGCTCATAGATTTAAAGAAAAAAGAAGACGTCTTCAGCATCAGTATCTTTCAAGTAATTTATCCCTTGAATGTTTAGATGAATCAATATTCATCACCATTTGACCAACTTACACTTGATTGGTGGCTAATATATAAGTTACAGTTGCACGATCAGCAGTAAACTTCCCATTTAAAAGCTGTTTCTCACGTGCTTTTTCCCTCGCCTTCATCCTTGGATATTTTTCACCAACTACCCCAACAAAGTTTAGACCTATATCTTGCTGCCTAACACTCTGCCAAGAAATAGCTGCTTTATGTTTCATCCTATGGTCTCACACAGGGCTATCCTTGCGCTAGTTTTTTACCTCATTAGGAGCCATACTTTGAGAATCTCGAACAGCATCTTTATATCTTGGAACAAAAAAATCAGGTCTTGAACCCGCTAATGCCATTCGTGGCACACCCAACTCGGTATAAAAGCAACAATGTAGCCCATCTGCCTAAGCGTCTGAAGCTTTAAAAGCAGATAAAAAAACATCCCTAACTTTTGTTGTTCAGGTTTCTTCATCTTTGGCTTTACTAGCGTACAAGCTTACACCATTAGAAAGGCCCATTACTACATGACGAGTCTTAGGTCTGTTAGAAACAGCCTTCCTACTTTCGATCATCCCGGGTATTGAAGAGAAGGAAAACTGACCTTTCATTCCCGTTCTATATGAGGTTACCACGAAAGGTGGAAAAATGTCTTCAACATAATATTTTTCAGCAGGATCAACATCTTTCGTCTTCCCCTCCCCCTCCCACCGTACTACAACAATTCAAGATGCACGATTTGGGTCATACTCAATTCTTTCCACGATACCCACAGATGAAGTGTTTTTTTTAAATCAATTGTTCGCTGGGATCGTTTGGCTCCACCACCTCGATGAAAAATAGTTATACGGCCTTTAGAGTTCCTGCCAGCAGACTTTCCTTTACCAGTAACAAATTGTCTAAGTGGCTTCTCCTTGCTGACAGTTTGAGTAGCACCTGTTGTAATGAAAGTTTTGTTACTAACAATAGTAATTTTGATTATATGGATCTTAGGTAAGAATGATATATCATGCCTCATGTCTCGTTTGTAATTACTTTCTGCATGAACTGGACATAATAATCTATCGCTTAGGAATTCCTATCTTATAGAATAAAACTGTAAATTGATGAACATATATATACACACTTCAACCTCTTACCATTGCTACCGCAATGTTTTCTACAACTTAAATTAAAATAAGCAAATTTATTGTTATTCACGATTTCAAGCTGATAAAATTGGTAACAAAAAATACAATATTTGGAATGAAATGGTAGTAGAACAACTACACATTTGGTGAGAAAGTCGAGATAGAAAACTGGAAATTGGTAACGGAAACATACAAACGGCCAATGACATTTTTGTTAAAAAATAAAACCTGCTTATGGCTTCATAATAGTATGATACAGTTTCTTGAGCGAATATCAATGTCTGAGCTAGTTAGTTAAAGTGCAAGATTTTATTGACTTTATTGTATGATTAAACCCAAACTTCTGTTACCTAATACTTCTCCAAATGTGTTGAGCACTGTTTATACACAATTTAGCATCTAAAATTAGCATGTTCGTTCCAAACAAAGAGCTAATCTCCTAATAAGAATGTACTTACATGAGTATTGATGTATTATAAATTTATAACATTCCACGTTGGTTATTGTACTTCTTGCTGTGTATACATTCCATGTTGGTTATGAAAATGGAAAGCCGTATAGAGTATGATGTGCATTGGTCATTATGTGAGATGATGTAAGTAGTTTTACGACTATATAGTCGTAAAACTAAATCCACACATATAAATAGCCACAAATCTTAAAAAACGCATCTATAAAATCAAATAGTTACCTCTGATATGATTTAAAATCATGGAATTAAGATATGCAGGATTAGGATTAAAAACAGATCTGGAACCATCTGAATCAACGCCGGAGAGGTTGATCGGGTTACGATTAATGATGGCCGATGAGGCCGGTGTGGACGCCAGCCATGACGAGCATCTCCTACCCGCGACTCGCAAAATCTTTGATTTTGTCAATTAGTGTTTGTGTGTGTGATTTTGATATCTAGGGTTTGTGTGGAAATGAAATGATTTGGGGGAAGAAATGAAATGGGTTATTTTTTTTTTTGGGGAAATTAAATTTATGTCCACAGTTTGGAATGACGGTTCTAAAAACATCGACGACACAAATTATTCCAAATCTACTCGTAAATACGAGTAACTTGATTTGCGTTAGTCGAATTTACAACAATAAAATTACTCAATTCCGCCGGAAAAAAGAAATGCGAAGGTGACAAGTATAATTCCGCCGGAAAAAGACTGCGTCTGACACGTTAAGTCAAATTTGAACTCCTATATACTTAAGGGGTGTTTGTTCCGGCTTTTACGTGAGCTTATAAACTTATCTTATTTGAGCTTATATTCCATAAGCCTTAATTTTCTGGATTATTTTGAGACTTATGGGCTTGTATAATTTTATTATGTCGTAATAAATTTATATAAGCTTGCAAGTCTCAAAAATAAGCCGAAAATTGAGGCTTATGAAATATAAGCCGAATCAAATAAGCTCATATGCACACGTATAAGTCGAAACAAACACCCCTTTAGCTCGTAAGACATGATTAACTTATTGAGCTACAGTCGAAATACATTTCTAACATCTTTTATATACATAAAATTACCTATCTATGTTACGATGCAAATTAACATGTACGCTAAGAGAGTTGAGACTTGCTTGATAAATATAGTTTTTCAAGTTAAAACTTAAAATGTGGGATTACTTCAGGTTTCAATCCAGGATGAATCTGGTAACCGAGCTAAACTCAAGTTTGAATTTTGAAGCTCAAAGGAACTCGTTTGGAATTTTAAAATTTTAAGCCCGAGTTTTAGCAAGTAAGTTGACATCGGGTTTGTCATAACTAGAATTGATTTGTGGCTAGTAATGTTGATCAATTGTTCAATGACCAATGTGAACCATCTGAGATAACAAGTTTCTATTTTATGACTTATAGGATTACCAGTGTATTGCATTTCTGCACAAATACTTTAAGCACCCATGGACCTTT
>BQNB010111199.1:0-20854 GCA_026074375.1 Tanacetum coccineum
AGAAACAAATATGGGTTTAAATATTTTTCTTGGTAGCGGTTTGGCTAAAAGAAAAAACCAGATCTAGTTTTTTAGGAACAAGTACAAAAGTACTGACAACGGTTTGGTAATCGTACTTTTTTCTGACAGTGGTTTGATAAAAACCATGGCGGTTTACCGTAGCGGTTTAATAAAGGTTATGAAGACTAACTTTTCATGGTCAATAGAAACAAAACTTTGCCCAAATTAAAAGTCAACAACAGTTTGGAGTTTTCTTAAGGGCAGCAGTTTGTTCAACTACTTGTCAGCGGTTTGCCAGTGTATTTAGGACAGCGGTTTAGGGTTTTAGAATGAGTTGACTGAGTTAACTCGGTATTTACCGAGTTGCCCGAGTCAGATTGACCGGGTCGACTCAACCGAGTCATGACCAAGTCAAGGTCAAAAGAAAAAGAAGTAAATCAAACAGACTCGAAAACATAAATCTAAACCTATTAACAACAACTACTGAACTAGATTTAACAACATAAACCGTAACAACATCATTACAACAACAACAATCACAGCCTCGACATTACAATATCAACAAATCCAATAATCCAACTAATCCTATAAACCCATCGTCACAATGTCAACCACAAACCTTCATCTAATCCTACTCCTATCCTCCATCTCCAAACCACCATCATTGACTCGAAACTAAAACAGAAAAAAGATCTCAGTTTTTTATGATTTCGTGTTGAACAACCAAAGTCAAAGATCTTTAAAGACCAATGAAACACGAAACAAAACTTCATCATAGATCTTTAAAAGGAAATCCCCCACTTTAATATTCGAATATAAAGAAAAACTTATAACAAATCTGTTATAGTCTTTCTTTGTTTCGTTTTATGACTCAAGTAGACCTACCCGAGACCCTCCAAAGGATCTTGAAGTCAACGTTGTTCCTCTTCAGTACACGATTTATAGATTTGTGATAAAGAGGATGAATGGATGATGTGATTTTGTTTGTGCATATATGAATGAGAGAGTATTATTGAATGATTTGGTATCCACCTGAGCTATGAAATAAATCAAGAGGAGGCGTGGAGTCGGTTATGACCCCTTAGATAGTTTAAGACTCAGATTGTTTAGATCTAATCTAGGATTACAAACATCAAAGATAAACAAATACACAGCGGAATAATAACAATTGAACAATGATGTTTTTCAAGGTTTTCTTTATTCCATACGATTCCACCTTGCTCCTAAATCTTTACTTTGGGACTACTAACTAACTATTAACTATCTAGCTAACTAACTACTAACTATCGTGTATACACACACGTTTTCTAGATGACTCTCATTGAGAGTTCTATGTTTCTGGATGCCTAAAACCATATGCCTGATATCTCTTTATATACTAGAGATATCTAGGTTTACAAAGGATAAAAACAAATTACAAAAGATAAGAACAAATAATATCTTCCTAACATATAATATTATCTTCTGTATCTTTATATTCCTAAGGAGATCTTTTGAAATCTTCAAAATCTTCCATCTTTTGAAGAATTCTTCTTTTGCATTTAAGTCCTTTTGTTTTATTCTTTTATTCACTTTGTCTCATCAAATCAAGAATCCCAACAATTAACATGGGACTCTAGTATCCGAAGGATTCTGGATTTGAACTAACAGCTTTTTCAGATGCCGACCATGGCGGATGTCTTGATACTCGTAAAATCACTTTTGAAGGAATACAGTTCCTTGGTGATAAGTTAGTCAGCTGAATGTCAAAGAAGCAGGACTGCACTGCAATGTCATCAGTAGAAGCGGAGTACGTAGCATTATCTGCAAGTTGTGCTCAAGTAATGTGGATGAGGACACAACTTAAGGATTATGGCTTCAACTATAACAAAATACCATTGTATTGCGACTCTCGGCCAGCCATAGCAATCTCATGCAACCCCGTGCAGCACTCCCGTACCAAGCACATCCATACTCGTTACCACTTCATCAAGGAACATGTTGAAAATGGTATAATTGAATTGTATTTTATTAGAACTGAATACCAATTAGCTGATATGTTTACTAAAGCCTTACCCGAAGATAGGTTTCAGTATCTTGTCAGACGAATTGGTATGAGATGTTTGACTCCAGCAGAACTATAGGTTCTGGCAAATGAATCTTCTTGATATTTCATCAAACATCAACTTGTAAATATTTTTCAAAAAAAAATAAAAAATACAAAAATATAAAACCATAAAACCAAATACAAAAATATAAAATTTCAAAAAGAAAAATACAAAATCAGAAAATCAAAAATTTCCAAAAAGAATCTTCTCGACATGTCTCTTGGAATCGATAACATTTATGTACCTAGAAATGTTGATTAATATGGACATGGGTGTGTAAATGAAGTTCGAGAAAGAGTTTCAAATGCTTTCAAAACATGTCATTTCTATTTTTCTTTATGACTTGTAATCACTCTCAGATTGCAACTCGGACCCGAACATAAAGGAAAGTTTATGGAAAACTAAAAGGGGGGTTGAATAGTTTACCGCTTTTTAATTTAACGTTTTAAAGTGTTTGTAAAACTTCTAGATTCGACTTTATGTGAATTCAATACTTGCACAATATAAATAATATATACATATCTAAACAATTAATAAAATAGTATGAGAAAGTAATGCATGACAAGAGATAAGAGTAAGAACAATCAAACCACAACGCGCGAATTTATAGTGGTTCGGCAATGAAGCACCTCTTCGCCCTACTCCACTCCCCGAGCACCTAACTCGAGAGTTTTCTTCACTATGTCAACAAGCTCCCTTATGGCGGAGAAAACCGTACACAACGTTGCTTACACCGATTTTCAACGACACAAGCTAAAATATCAAGTTCTTATCTTTAGCAAGATTCAATCTTTCAATCACAACACAACTTCACGACTTTCACTGACTTCACAACTTCACTAGAGCTTCTTATACAATTCAAGACCTTCTTGCACAAACACTACTTATATCATAACTATTTAGCACTACTTGGTAAGATCTCCACAAAGAAATATTCCGATCCTAAACTATACTTACAAAGATCGCCAAGATCTAGCAACTATACATCTATAAATACAAGAATTTACAAAAGATTTTACAGTTATGAATATAATGAATAAGATTGCAACAAAACACACAAAGGTGTAATACTTCCTTTCACTTGATATAAGATATTTCCTTCTCTTGCACTTGAGGAATTAAGCTTGGATCACTTGGAAACAAAGCTTTATGATTAAATGATCAAAGGATTTTAGAGAGGATATGGAGGGGTGAATTGACGAAAGATAATGAGTGCAAAATGTGAAAAATAGTGATAAAAAGTCCAGTAATTTATAAGACAAACTGGGGGAGCGCTTACATAAAGGGCGGTCTCTCTTTAAATCGTGGGCTGTCCCCGTAAAATTAAGAGGGGCCGCCCGTCGTATTTAAGAGGGCCTCCCTAGCTAGGGCCGCCCCAATTTGTCTTTTGTGTAAGGAGAATTTCTGAAACTTTTCTACCGTTTTAGTCCCAATATTTGAATTTCAAAATGTTTATTTTGAATAAAACATTTCTTTTAATTGTAGAAAATATTTTGTAATGTTTATAAAAATGTTTACAACATTTTATAAAAGTTTGAGGTTGAATAAAAATTTCCTTTGATCATAAAATGCATTAAGCATTTATTTATTCATACCTTTAAGTGATATAATTATCGAAATAAAAATTTACTACTAATTACTTGTTTACGTTTAATTTTACATTGAACGTTTTTATATTTTGTGATTATCAAAACGTAAAGATGTGAAAAATTATTAATAATGTTTTTAGGCATTATATTTTGTCAACAATCTCCCCCTTTTTGATGATTACAAAACTTGAACTCATTAAATGTAAAATTATTTTTAAACAAGTATTTAGTGAGTTTCATGTCATTTTTCTCCCTTTTTGTAGAATCAAAAAGACATCGTCGAGAATTGCTAGTTAGATCGACAGAATAATTGCTCCCCCTTGATGTGTGCTCCCCCTCGTTCGAGGGCACCAAGGAATCGAGCTATGGTTTCTTGGCTACAAAAACGAGTTAGAACAATACAAAAATTTCTAACATGTAGCAAGAAGGAAGGAAAAATATGACAAGTGCAAGCAAACATCAAAGCAAAATATACTTCATTCATTTAGGACAATATGTGTAAATAACACACAAGCATACATAAATAGAAAAACAAATATGCTTCAAGAGCATATTAATACATCATAAAAGAAAATCCTAAATAGCCATAGAAGGATTTTTGACTTGCTTGCGACACAAAAGGGTTTGACGATTATTTGTAGGCATATTACAAAGTTACTTGGTTGTTGATGGAGATTTTGGAGCGGAGGCGGTTATGGAAGGGTAATCTCTTTGAACTCTAAGAGGTGGATGTGGTCGAGTGAGGAGGAATTCAATCCAATTGAAATCCTCACTTAAAGCAAGGAATTGTTTTTAGGTGAAGATGCAACAAGGGCAATACCCAACATGGGTTTCCACTTGGTTTATGTTGAGAGTGTATGGTAAGTTTGGAGAGTAAGGTGATGAGGGAATGTTGTTTTGTTGTTGGGAAAGACGCATGGCTTAAGCGTGTTTGATATGTCATGTATAGTGTATTAATAGTCACAACTAGGCTTTCTATTCTCTACTTAGAGATAGAGGTGATGTGTGTTGAGTTTGGTTGTCACTTTGAGGTGGAACTTGAGTGTGAGTTTCATGTGAATTGATGGGTGAGATGGAAAATAGAGGATGTGAGACACCTTGTGGTGATGTGGTAGTGTTCTTGATGTAAGGATTTGGTAATGCTTGATTGGGGGTTATTGTTTTTCTAGAGTGTTGATGATGATGAGTGATGTTTTGGCATTTTTGGTGTAGGTAAGTTTACATTGAGCCCATTGGATGTGTTACAAGGGTTTAGTTTCTTCCTCCAAATGGGTTTCACACTCATTTTGGCTACATTTGATGGGTTTGGATGTAGTGTTTGTTAGGAGAAGCATGTGATGATGATTGTTGATGAAGATGGATGAGAATGTATTTATAGTGGAGGAAAGGTTTAAATTGGGAAGAATGAACATTTAAAGGATCAAATCCAAGAAATGTTTGTGAATTTAGGGAAACAATAGCTAAGTCTAGGGGGTATTTGATCAAAAAGGGATGAAAAAACTGTTTTACCCGTGATCTACTAGGCCGGTCCCCTTAAGGGGGCCACCCTTTATGAATTAAGGGGTGCCTACTGCCATTTCTCAAATTTTCCAAAATTTGATTTTTCTCAAAATTTTGTGTGAGGGTTTCTGTTTTGGTGGTTAATTTACAACAAGTCAATCTTTTTATGGAAATTAAGATTTTTAGCACATAGCACTTAAGCATTCAACATTCCTACCATATGTATGACAAGATGTAGGATAACCCTACTTTTACATAATTTTGGATATGCTCATAGATGAATTGAAGATCATAAGGGGGAAGAACATATAAATTAGTAAACTAGATTAAAAACGAACCAAACTTTTGTGCAAATCCTAGTGTGTGCCTAAGTGCGACAAATGTGGAGTAAGCGATTATTTTCGACACAGACAATAAAACCTAAAAATAATATTGATGTAAAATGTAATGACCAAGTGCTCTTTTGATTTATGTTTGCTCAACCAAGATTGTCAAAATATATATTAGGATTATATACTTTTTGAAAACAAGTAAAGAACATTATGCATATGATGAAAAAATTTTTTTAGCATAATTAATCAATAATTAATTTGAAAATTTATTTTCATAGTGCTTCTAGTGTGAGAAAGACTTTTTTTTAGAAAATAATAGATTGAGATGTTTGTGTATATGTATAATGAGATATGCATTTTTGATAGGAAAATTGTAAAAGTTTGCTTATAATAGACTTTCCAATCTTGTGATTTTTGGGTAAAAGTAGAAACGCTATACAAAAAAAAAATTGTCAGTCAAGTGGGTGGTCCCCTTAAAGTCTGGGTGGTCCCCTTAAAATTAAAGGGCCCGCCCTTTATAATAGGGGGCCGCCTTTATGAATTAAGGGCCACCCCCTGTAAAAAAATCTCAGATTTTTGACAAATGGTGCATTGATGATATCATTTTTTTATATGGCCTGAAAACTAAATTCAATTTGTGTCCATCATTCTCAGACCTAGACGTAAGTAGTTAAAAGGCTCACGTTAAGTGGTTTATTAGAATTCGGCTATTGTTGTCTTCCGATGAGACCTTTTCTATAAAGATATTCTCTTTTTGAACATTATCGCGAAGGAAGTGATGGCGAATCTCAATGTGTTTTGTTCGTGAGTGTTGAACGAGATTCTTACTTAAGTCCTATACCCCTTTGTTTATCGAAACATTATTGAAATGTCAGCTAACCTAACGCCTTAGTCTATAGAGTTTGTTTTATCCATAGAGCTTGTTTGACAATGCCTTTTAGCGCATACGTATTCCGATTCGTTTGTGGATATGGCAAGAGCGGTTTGCCTTCTTCGAAACCAAGATGTATAGACACATCCCATAAACGAGCAACACCACTAAGTGCACTTTGCGATCTACGTAATCTCCCATGATCTGAATCTGCATACAACTAATGTTTCTATTCCAGAATCCCTTAGGATACCATAATCCTAAATGCGTAGTGCCTTTAATGTATCGGAAGATACGTTTAAACCGCTTCCTAGTTGAGGCGGTTTTGATGGATCCTCTTGAAATTGGTCTCAAAGGCAAACACTAAACATGATATCGGGTCTACTTGCCGTTAAGTATAATAAACTACCCAATCATAGCCTCTATATTTGGTATTACTATGGACATCCACCTTCATCGTCTCTCGTGATTTTGGTTTCCCGTAACATAGGGGTTTTTATTGCTTAGAGTCTTCTAGTCCAAATTTTCTTAAGCATATTCTTTAAATATTTTGATGATTAAAAAAATATTCCCATCATCTATATTGTTTTATTTGTAATCCTAAAAGAAATTTAGTTCCCCCCAACATAACTCATTTTGAACTCGTCATGCAGAACTTTGGCAAAGTCCATCACTACATTTCTTGACAAGTTATCCGAATATAATGTCATTCAACATATATTTGGACAATAATTAGATTGTAGTCTTCTTTTTAGTGAAGAGTGTGTATCACTACCATTCCCATGGGGTAAATTATGTTTAATAAGAAAGGCTTTAATCGATTGTACTAAGCTTTTGGTGCTTGTTTTAGACCATAAAGAGCTTTCTTAAGTTTATAGACATAATTAGGTTTTGTGAAGTCAATGAATCCCGGAGGTTGTGCCACGTAAACCTTCTCATTGATAAAACCGTTAAGGAATTCACTCTTCACATCCATTTGGTATAACTTAAAGTCTAGTGCGCAAGCATAAGCCAAAAGTATTCTTATGGACTCTAGTCTAAGCACGGGTCATATGTTTCTCATAAACAATTTCTTCTTGTTGATTATAACCCTTGGGCGACTATCCTAGCTTTGTTTATAGTTACTACACAAATTTTCATCCGAAGTTATTTCTATATACCCATTTTGTTCCTATGATGTCATACAAGGGAATTTGGGGGAAACTAAAAAAAAGGGTTCCCAAACATCATATTGTTTAAATTAGTTTAGTTCTTGCATGGCCAATTACCCAATTTTAAATCTTTTAAATAGCTCATTTATATTTTTAGTTTCTAATGTGGGAAAATAAAGCAAAAGAAATTGCTTTTGTCTTGAGCTTTGCGACATAAGAGTTCTTTGATGTTAGATTACCAGTAACTATTCTAGGGGATGAGTTTTTAGATTCTTAATATTTACAATTTATTATTTTCTAATGAGATGTCTTCCAAGATCATTGCCTAATGTGTTTTGTTTTACTAACCTCATTAGCTTCTTCTTCGACTAACTCATCATCTTCCAATGGTGATGTTTTAGGCGGGGGAGGAGTTTCATTGAAAGTTACATTCAATGACTCTTCAACTTCATTGTTTGTTAGTTAAGTATTATGTAAAGCTTTACTATTTGCGAATACCTAGGAAGACACCTTCGTATGACTTTGGTGTCAAACCTTGGTGAGGTGTAATCTTTTTCTATTAAGAATAAAACATTTACATTCCAATACTCCTAAATAGTTAAGGTTTTGTTTACCTAAACCTCTTAACAACTCGTATGTAGTTTTTTCCTAAAATATCGTCCTAATTGGAAACTCTATTAATTATATAGGTTGACGTATCGACCGCATTACACTAAAATTTTTGAGGAATAGATTGTTCGTTTAACATGGTTCTACTCATTTCTTGTAGAGTACGATTTTTTCTTTCTACTACCCCATTTGATTGTGGAGTACGAGGAGCGAAAAAATTGTAAAATATCCCATTTAAATCATAATAGTTTCCGAATTGTACTGCATTTTCAAATTCCCGACCATGATCCATTCTAATTGATACAACGGAACATCCCAATTTGTTTTGGATCATTTTGCTAAATATTTTGAATTTTTCGAAGGCTTCAGTTTTATTTGCTAAAAATCTAGTCCATGTGAATCGAGAATAGTCATCTACGATTACTAAGGCATAACGATTCCCTTCATAAATTTATATGGCGGAGGGGCCAAACAAATCCATGTGAAGTAGTTAATAAAGCATCAGTGTGTGAAACTATAATTTTAAAGCCTTGTGACTTTCATGAGCACTGTTTTCTTAATTTTTGCAAAGCATCACAAAAAAAATGTCGGTCATATTTTAGTTTGGGTAGGTTCTAACTAGTTCTTTAGATGCTAATGATTGAATTAATTTCATATTGGCGTGACCTAATCTCCTATGCCATAGTGTGGAGTTTTTGTCCAATGTTGCAAGGCATATTTTGTCTTCCGGTTTATTTCCTAGTTTCATTACATATATTCCTCATTTCCTAATTCCTTTACCTATAACCTTTTTCGTCTTTGATTATTTTCGCTATCGTGTTTGGTACAATAAATCTTTGCATTTGTTACCACATATTTGTTCCTACACTAAGTAAGTTATATGTTTAATTATCTACCGTGCTCAACATTTCAATTATTTGGGGAGTACTTGGGAAATCATACATTTGGCCTATGAATTTAACCGAGCCGCAGTTAACTTTCTAAAGATTACGTCCTTCTGTTTGTATGCTTTGTATGAAGAAACAACTTTCGATTACCGGTCATGTGTTTTGAGCATCCACTATCTTTAATCCACTCATCAGGTTCCAAGTTTATTCCTAAGCATATTTCATCGAGCGTTTTGAGCTACAAAGTACATTTTCATCTTAGTCTTTTTTCATTTCATCTTCTCCATTATTGCTCCATGCTCCCTCCAATAAATAGCTCTTTGAATCGTTGTTCTTTGCGCTTTGAACATTCACCAATGGTGGTGATTTGGATCACCACACCATCTAAAACATTTTCTTCACTTTTACCATAACCACATTTATAATACATCTTTGAATATTTTTTCTAGACCGCCTCGTGGTTGTCGACAAATCTTCCTCGTCCTTGAAGAAATACTGAATTATTTACGGCCATAGCATACTCTTTGTCTTCACTATCGGGCTTGAGCTATCTTCATCACTTACAATCCTTTTTCACCTTTAATGCAAGAGGTCTACTGTCTTTCTTGCCTTTACCGTTTCGGAAATCTTTCTTTACTACCTCTTATAAAACTTTTCAAGTTTCCAATAAGTTCGTCAGAGGTAAGTTGTTAGATTCTTTTGATTCTTCATCGCCCGTGACTTTGCGTGGGCCATTTTAGATTAATAAATGCCCTAAGAAACTTCCTAACACAATTCTTTCTAGAAAAAACCTCATCAAGTGTTTTTTAGACTAGTAATAATAGTTTAAATTTTTGCAAAGGCAAAGCCTGTTTGCAAATTTAAACACTATTATTACTAGTCTCAAAAACACATGAATGGAAAGGTTTTTTCTAGCAAGAATTGTGTTAGGAAGTTTCTTAGGGCATTACATCTAAAATGGCACGCAAAAGTCACGGCGATTGAAGAATCAAAGAATCTAACAACCTTACCTCTTGACGAACTTATTGGAAACTTGAAAGTTTATAAAGAGGTAGTAAAGAAAGATTTCGAAACGGTCAAAGGCAAGAAAGAACAAGTAGACGCTCTGCATAAAGGTGAAAAAGGAAGTTAAGTGATGAAGATAGCTACACGCCCCGAACGTGAAGACCGAGAGTATGCAGTGGCCGTAAAAATTCAGAAATTCTTCATAGAGACGAGGAAGATAGTACGACAACTCACGAGGCGTAGAAAAATAATTCCGAAAGAAGAGTATAAATGTGGTTATGGAAAAAGTGAAAAGAAAATGGTTTATATGAGTGTGATCCAAAACCACCCCATTGGTGAATGTTCAAAGCCGCTAAAGAACAACGATCAAAGAGCATTTATTGGAGGAGCATGGAGCAATAATGGAGAAGATGAAATGAAAAAGACTAAAGATGAAACTTGTCTTGTAGCTCAAACGCTCGATGAAATATGCTTAGGAATAAACTTGGAACCCGATGAGTGGATTAAAGATAGTGGATGCTCAAAACACATGACCGGTAATCGAAAGTTGTTTTCTTCATACAAAGCATACAACAGAGGAAACGTAATCTTTGAAAGTAACTTGCGCGGTAAAATCATAGGCAAATGTATGATTTCCCAAGACTCCCTAATAATTGAAAATGTTGAGCACGTAGATAACTTAACATATAACTTACTTAGTGTAGGACAAATATGTGATAACAAATGCAAAGTAATATTTACCAAACACGATAGCGAAATAATCAAAGACGAAAAGGTTATAGGTAAAGGAATTAGGAAAGGAAGAATATATGTAATGAAACTAGGAAATAAACCGGAAGACAAAATATGCCTTGCAACATTGGACAAAAACTCCACACTATGGCATAGGAGATTAGGTCACGCCAATATGAAATTAATTCAATCATTAGCATCTAAAGAACTAGTTAGAACCTTAAAAAAACCCCCCCCCCCCAAAATTTTAAATAAAATTCTAAAATATGACCGACATTTTTGTGATGCTTGCAAAATTAGAAAACAAGCTCATGCAAGTCACAAGGCTAAAAATATAGTTTCAACAACTAGATGCTTATAACTACTTCACATGGATTTGTTTGGCCCCTCCGCCATATAAATTTATGAAGGGAATCGTTATGCCTTAGTAATCGTAGATGACTATTCTCGATTCACATGGACTAGATTTTTAGCAAATAAAACTGAAGCCTTCGAAAAATTCAAAATATTTAGCAAAATGATCCAAAACAAATTGGGATGTTCCGTTGTATCAATTAGAATGGATCATGGTCGGGAATTGAAAATTGCAGTACAATTCGGAAACTATTATGATTTAAATGGGATATTTTACAATTTTTCCGCTCCTCGTACTCCACAATCAAATGGGGTAGTAGAAAGAAAAAATCGTACTCTACAAGAAATGAGTAAGAACCTTGTTAAAGAACAATCAGATTCTCAAAAATTTAGTTGTAATGCGGTCGATACGTCACCTATATAAATAATAGAGTTTCCATTAGACTCTTATAGGAAAAACTACATACAAGTGTTAAGAGGTTAGGAAATCCAAACCTTCAACTATTTTAGAGTAATCGGAAGTAAATGTTTTATTCTATAATAGAAAGATACCTCACCAAGTTTACCCAAAGTCATACGAAGGTGACCATCCTAGGATATTCGAAAATAGTAAAGCTTACATAATACTTAACTAACAAACAAAGAAGTTTGAAGAGTCATTTGAATGGAAACTTTCAATGAAACTCCTCCCCCGCCTAAAACATCACCATTGGAAGATGATGAGTTAGTCGAAGAAGAAGCTAATGAGGTTAGTAAAACAAAACCCATAGGCAATGATCTTGAAGACATCTCATTAGAAAATAATCAAATTGTAAATATTAAAGAATCTAAAACTCATCCCCTAGAAAATGTTACTGGTAATCTAAATCAAAGAACTCTTAGGTCGCAAGCTCAAGACAAAAGCAATTTCTTTTGCTTTATTTCCACATTAGAACCTAAAAATATAAATGAGGCATTAAAAGATTAAAATTGGGTAATGGCCATGCAAGAACTAAACTAATTTAAAACAAATGATGTTTGGGAACTAGTCCCAAATCCCATTGATATGACCATCATAGGAACAAAATGGGTATATAGAAATAAACTCGATGAAAATAGTGTCGTAACTATAAACAAAGCTAGGTTAGTCGCCCACGTTATAACAACAAGAAAGAAATGAATTATGACGAAACATATGCACCCGTAGCTAGACTAGAGTCCATAAGAATACTTTTGGCTTATGCTTGCGCACTAGACTTTAAGTTATACCAAATGGATGTGAAGAGTGCATTCCTTAACGGTTTTATCAATGAGAAGGTTTACGTGGCACAACCTCCGGGATTCATTGACTTCACAAAACCTAATTATGTCTATAAACTTAAGAAAGCTCTTTATGGTCTAAAACAAGCACCAAAAGCTTAGTACAATCGATTAAAGCCTTTCTTATTAAACATAATTACTCCATGGGAATGGTAGATAACACACTCTTCACTAAAAGAAAGACTCCAAACACCTTAATGTCCAAATAATATGTTTGATGACATTATATTCGGAATCAAACATGTCAAGAAATGTGTGATGACTTGCCAAATCATCATTACGAGTTCAAAATGAGTATGATGGGGGAACTAAATTTCTTCTTAGGATTACAAATAAAACAATTAGATGATGGAATATTTTTTAATCAATCAAAATATATTAAGGAAATGCTTAAGAAATTTGGACTAGAAGACTCTAAGCCAATAAAAACCCCTATGTCTACGGAAACCAAACTCACGAGAGACGAAGAAGGTGAGTCCATAGATAATACCAAATATAGAGGCATGATGGGTAGTTTATTATACTTAACGGCAAGTAGACCCGATATCATGTTTAGTGTTTGCCTTTGAGCCCAATTTCAAGAGGATCCCAAAACCTCTCACCTAGAAGCGGTTAAACGTATCTTCCGATACATTAAAGGCACTACGCATTTAGGATTATAGTATCCTAAGGGATTCGGCATAGAAACAATAGTGTATGCAGATTCAGATCATGCGGGAGATTACGTAGATCGCAAGAGCACTAGTGGTGTTTGCACGTTTATGGGATGTTGTCTAACATCTTGGTTTTCGAAGAAGCAAACCGCTCTTGCCATCTCCACAACCGAATCGGAATACGTAAGCGCTAAAAAGGCATGTCAACAAGCTCTATGGATAAAACAAACTCTCATAGACTATGGCGTTAGGTTAGATGACATTCCAATAATGTGTGATAACAAAGGGGCTATAGACTTAAGTAAGAATCTCGTATCACACTCAGAACAAAACACAAATAGAGAAATCGCCATCACTTCCTTCGCGATAATGTTCAAAAAGGAAATATCTTTATAGAAAAGGTCTCATCGGAAGACAACATAGCCGATATTCTAACTAAACCACTTAAACGTGAGCCTTTTAACTACTTACGTCTAGGTCTAGGAATGATGGAACAAATTGATTAAGTTTTCGGCATAATAAAAAAATGATAATCATCAATGAACCATTTGTCAAAAATCTGAGAATTTTTTTTAACAGGGGGTGGCCCCCTTAATTCATAAAGGCGGCCCCCTTAATTCATAAAGGGCGGCCCCTTTAATTTTAAGGGGACCACCCAGACTTAAAGGGGACCACCCACCTGACTGACTAATTTTTTTTCTGTGTCTAGGTTTCTATTTTACACAAAAACACAAGATTGGGAAAAGTCTATAAGCAAACTTTTACAAATTCTTCTATCTAAATGTATATCTAATTATACAATAGTCCCAATCTATTATTCTAAAAAGTCTTTCTCACAACTAGGAGCACATGAAAATCAATTTTCATATATTATTGAGATATGCTAAAAACATTTTTCACATATGCATAATGTTCTCTTACTTGTTGTCAAAAGTATATAATCTAATATACATTTTTGACAATCTTGTTTGAGCAAAATTAAATCAAGGAACATTTGGATTATTTCTTAGGTTTTACATGTCTTAGTGTCGAAATAATCGCTACTCTACATTTGTCGCACTTAGGCACCCACTAGTATTTGCACAAAAGTTTGGTTTGGTTTTTTAACTTAACCCTCTTTTCGAGAAAAATTATTTGTGCATTATATCTAGTTACTACTTTATATGCTCTTCATTCTTTTGGTCTTCAATTCACATATGATTATATGCCAAAATTATGTGAACTAGTTTATCCTATAACTTGTCATATGTATGTAGAATGTTAAATGCTTAATTGCTATATGCTAAGAAATCTTAATTGCCATAAAAGGATGGGCTTGCTGCAAATTAATCACCAAAATAGATAACCCACACATAAATTTAAGAAAAATCAATTTTTGGGAAACCTGGGAAATAGCAGTAGGCGGCCCCCTTAATTCACAAAGGGCGGTCCCCTTATCTTTAATGGGACCGACCCCTAATTAAGAGGACCGGCCTAGTAGATCACGGGTAAAACCATTTTTTCATCCCCTTTTGACCAAATACCCCCTAGACGTAGCTACTGTTTCCCTAAATTCACAAACATTTCTTGGATTTGATCCTTTAAATGTTCATTCTTCCTAATTTAAACCTTTCCTCCACTATAAATACATCCTCAACCATCATCATCACAATCATCCTCACCAATGACATCTCCTAACAAACCCACATCCAAACCATCAAGGGTAGCCAAAATGAGTGTGAAACCCATTTGGAGGAAGAAACTAAACCCTTGTAACACATCCAATGAGCTCAATGTAAGTTCACCTACACCAATGCCAAAACCACTCACTCCTCATCATGAACCATCTCAAGAAAACAATCACCCCAATCATGCATCACCAAATCCTTACATTAAGGACACTCCTACATCACCACAAGTTGTCTCACATCCTTCATTTCCCATCTCACCCATCAATTCACATGTTACTCACACTCAAGCTCCACCTCAAAGTGACAACCAAACTCAACACACACCACCTCTATCTCCAAGTAGAGAAAGCCTAGTTGATGACATTAATCAACTACAAGACCTATCAAATCTCTTAGCCATGCATCTCTTACAACAACAAAACAACATTCCCTCATTACCTTACTCTCCAAACCTACCACACAACCTCAACATTAACTAAGTTGAAACCTATGTTGGGTATTGCCCTTGTTGCATCTTTACCCAAAAAACAATTCCGTGCTTCAAGTTAGGATATCAATTGGATTGAATTCCTCCTCACTCATCCTCATACACCACCTAGAGTTCAAAGAGATTACCCTTCCACAATCGCCTCCGCTCCAAACTCTCCGACCAACTAATCTCATAATATGCCTCCAAATTATCGTCAAACCCTTTTGTGTCGCAAGCAAGTCAAAAATCCTTCTATGGCTATTTAGGATTTTTTATGTATTAATATGCTTCTAAAGCATATTTGTTTTTCTTTATGTATTCTTGTGTGAAGTGCACACACATTGTCCTACATGAATGAAGTATCTTTTGATTTGATGATTGCTTGCACTTGTCATATTTTTCCTTCTTGCTACATGTTAGATATATTTGTATTGTTCTAACTCGTTTTTGTAGCCAAGAAACCATAGCTCGATTCCTTGGTGCCCTTGAACGAGGGGGAGCACACATCAAGGGGGAGCATTTATTCTGTTGATTTTACTTGCAATTCTCGACGATGCCTTTTTTGATTCTACAAAAAGGGGAGAAATGACATAAAACTCACTAAATACTTGTTTAAAAATAATTTTACATTTAATAAGTTTAAATTTTGTAATCATCAAAAAGGGGGAGATTGTTGATAGAAATAATGCCTAAAAACATTATTAATATTTTTCACATCTTTACGTTTTGATAATCACAAAATATAAAAACGTTCAATGTAAAATTAAACGTAAACAAGTAATTAAGTAAATTTTCATTTCGAAAATTATATCACTTAAAAGTATGAATAAATAAATGCTTAATGCATTTTATGATCAAAGGAAATTTTTATTCAACCTCACACTTTTAAAAAATATTGTAAAGAAGTGTAAACAAGTAAAGTTTTACATTTTATTATGAGTTATAGATTACTATTTTGTCATATCGAAAAAAAGGGGAAGATTGTGGGTAGAAATTATTACATTACGTTATTTATATCTATTTTCACTCTCTTCATGTGGTTTTGTTGATGACAAACATGTAACTTTTTACACTTACGTAAAAGTGCTTAAGTACTCGTAATCTCAATCATCCAATTCATACGTCATCTTCTTGCGTACGTCTCATGTTTTCTTCAACAACAAATTTAAGTTCGCACCCGTCGTAAATCACTAAAGGTATGAACAAACAAACTTTAATTTATTGAATGATCAAAGAAATTTTTTATTATTCCAAACCTTACATTTTTTTATAAAATGAGACAAACATTTTTAAAAAACATATACAAAACATTTTTCTATTTATAAGAAATGTTTTATTCAAAATAAATATTTTGAATTCAAATTTTCTACCCAAAAATAGGTAGAAAGTTCCAGCAAAACGTTCCCCACAAAAAGACAAAAAATGGAGCGTCTGAAAAATGGGCGACCCCCTTAATTAATTAAGGGGACCGGCCATAATTAAGGGGACCACCCTTGTATAATTAAGGGGACCGCCAAATAAAAAATTAATATTTTTCCCTATAAATAGTGGACTATTTCCACAGATTTTCTCACCTCTTTGCACATAGTTTTTCTCAGATCTAAACTCTTCTTTCAAACTTTTTTCTTTGATCACTTAACTTGTTTTAAATTTGTTTAAATGTGATCCAATCATCCATCCATTCAAGTGCAAGAGAAGAACTCTCGCTATCATCAAGATGCGAAGTTGTGTAGTTTAGTTAGTGCATTCGTGACATGTCTTACATTCACAATGTATAGATCGAGTCCATGTATTCCAAACTTGTGTAATAGTTAGATCATGGTGATCATAAAAAGGTATGTTAGATCATGATGATCTTGGTAGTGTCTTGGTGATGTAAAGTTATGAAGTGTAGGGAAGATGTGAAGTGTAGTGAAGTTGTGAAGTGTAAGGAAGTTGTGAAGTGAAGTTGTGAAGTTATGAAGTGAAGAAGTTGTGTAGTTGTGAAGTGAAGAAGTTGTGTAGTTGTGAAGTTGTGTTGTAAAGTCGTATAAGTAGTAATGAAGTTATGAATTCGTGATAGATTGGTTCTAGCTAAGATTAGAACTCGACATCTAGCTTAGTGTCGGAAATTGATATAAGCAACGTTGTGTATGGTTTTCTCCGCCTAAAGGGAGCTTGTTACCTCTAAAGCTTCTCACAAGCTCTGATACCACTTATTGATCCCAATAAAATAGATCTTGCTTAGCTTGCATAAAGCTAAGTTGTATTGAATAATCCACAAATCAACTATGATTAAAAACTTTATTCTGTGAATATCATAAGATTATGCGGAAATCTAGTCAATGATTACTAAATAATAATTTCAATGAAACAAGTATTAATAAGATTAATTAACAATTATTTTACCAACACTTTAAGCCTCAATTTAATACGAACACTCTAATAGTGTTTGGGTTTACAAAACCTTGAAGTAATCGATTCTAATTTTTTGTATATCAAACTTATACCCTAGGACCTACTTTTATACACCAATGAGTCTAGTCAGTTTACCTTATATTCATAAAGTAGCTTGATCGATAATCAAATAACTTATACGTATCTTTTACAAAAATATCTCATTCATATCACATAAGCAGTACTAACTTGATCTAACAGTACTAACTTATAACCAACAGTATTAACTTTCTCAGCAGCATTAACTTTATACTAGCAACAGTTTATTTACATCAGCAGTAGTAACCACTTAGTAGGGGTTTAAGATTTTCCTTGAACTTCTTGAGCAGCAGTAACTTCCACTAGCAGTCTTAACTTTTGCACTAGCAGTATTAATCACTTAAAATATTTTTTCCAGTTTTCACCAGCAGTATAAAAATCATAACCAGCAGCAATAACTTCAACAGCACTAAGAAGTATTTTAATCCCAACACAGCTCTTAGTCTTTGATGCTTTAGATAGAAGACATGCCAGAGATGTTTTTAGCATGTCATCAAGAGAAATTGTGTACAAATCTGTGTCTCTAGAGCCTGAAAGTAGATCAACACCTTCTAAATTCTGAATAAAGCAAGTGTTTTTCCTAAAAGCAACTTCAAGATCCATGTCACAAAATTGTCCAACAGAAAACAAGTTATGTCCAAGCCCCTCAACATAGTATACTCATGAGATAATTACATTTCCTAGCTGATAATCACCATACCCCATTATCTTTGCAACTTGATCATTTCTGAATCAAACTGTTCCCAGAAATTTACTAACGAAGTTCATGAGCTGAGAGAAATTCCCTGTCATATGTTTTGAGAATCTAGAGTCTAGATACTAGAGGATAATCTGGACAACCTGTCATTGACAAGAGAAGAAGAAGATGGAACATCTGTAGCATTGGATCCCCACAAATGATTGGGTTCCGAGTTGTTAGCAATCTTAGATTCTACAATCTTAGCTTTTTTACTCGAACCTACTGATTTTATTTGTTTGGGTCTCCTACTATAGACTTTAATCTTTGGTTTTGATGTTTTAACTGAATTAGAAGTGGTTTCCTTAAGATGCACTATTTTCTTGGGAGTGATCCTAGTTAGAGGGCACAAGTTACCAACTATAGTGAAAAGTCTTCCTGTTGGTTTCCACTTAAGTCTTACATTAGTGAACAGTTTACCTGTAGGTTTCTAAATATTATGCACTTGGCTTTTCTTTGACTTAGATTTAGATTCAGCATGCATATTTACGTCATTCACACATCATGATTTGCATTAAACATACATTGCTTACAATTAACACAAATTAACTGAGAATTCATATTTAACATAGTATACTTAACATTGTCATCACAAATAGGTTTTAACATGATTCTATTTATTCACTTTCCTAGGTTGGGCTTCTACTTTATTCCTCCTGTTGCTACTTAGTTCTTGCTAAAAAAGATGAGGCTAAAATGGTTCTTTATAATGCTTTACCTAAAAAGAAATATGAAAGAATTTTTATGTGTAAAACAGCTAAATATATTTGGCAGTCGTTGTTAATCACACATCAAAAAGATAACAAAATTGATCTTCTTGTTCAACAATATGAACAATTTACTATCCTTGATGAAGAATCTATTACTAGTCTCAAAACACTTGATGAAGGTTTTTCTAACAAGAACTAAGTTAGGAAGTTTCTTAGGGCTCAACATCCAAAATGGAGAGCAAAGGTCACGGCAATTGAAGAATTGAAAGATTTGTTATCACTAGCTTTAGACGAGCTCATCGGTAATCTAAAAGTACATGTAGTCATGGAAGAAAATTTCAAAATTTACAAAGGCAAAAAGGAAAGGGTCAAGTCCATTGCCTTAAAAGCTAAGAAAGAGTCTAGTGATGACAAAACTTTGACATCCGGAAGCGATACGAAGAATATTCTATGGCCGTAAGAAACTTTAAAAGTTCTTTAGAAGGAATGACAGATTTGTTAGGAAACCATGAGAGTAGAAGAAGTCATTCCGACAAAGGGATGATAAGAAAGGCAAGAGTGATAGAACATGCTTTAGATGCGGTGATCCGAATTATCTCATTGGCGAATGTCCAAAGCCTCCATGAAACAAGGATCAAAAAGCATTTGTTGGGGGTTCTTGGAGAGATAGCAAAAATGAAGTCGAGGACAAAACCAACGAAGAAAATTATCTCATGGCTTAATCGTCGAATAAGGTAACTCTTGACTCTTCTCATTCTACTGATAATGCTTCTTCTTTTGATGACGATAGTATGCAAATTGAGTATAATAACTTAAGTGAAATTAGCTTATAAATCATCAACAAAAACAATATATTGAAAACTAAAAAAGAGCTTTTAAAAAAAGATATTTATGAGTTGAATGAGAAAATTAAGAAACTTGAGAGAAATAAAGAGGTTGACACTGGTTGTGAGTCATGTCAACAACTTCGTTTAGAAAATGCTAAACTTAAAGAAACTCAAGTTAAATTTGTCAAATTTGATCAAAGTGCAAATTCACTAAGCGAAATGCTTAATGTTTAAAGGTTACCTAGTTGTAAAATAGGTTTAGGATTTGATAATAGTAAAGCGTCAACAAACGTAACAAAATAAATATGCTTTGTTGGACCAACTACCACTTTGGCAGGGGACGGATCTACCATAAAGGCAGACAGATCCACCATGCCTGGATCTGTCGATCCGTCAACCAGCCAAAAAGTGGCAGAACACGTTTTTAGTCCCCCCATGTCTTCGCGATCGGATTTTGTAATTGCTAAAAAGAAACTAATACATAAATGCATTGAAAATTCAAAAGACCGCCTCTCGAACCATCTCTTAAGAATGGTTTAGGATATGTCAAAACCGAGTCTAGAAGTAAAACACCTCCACCTAGAAGAAATAATGCTTCTCAACCAAGATACAACACACCTCAACCTAGAAGAAATTCTAGTGGACCAATTTATCAAAATCATTATCTTATGAATTGGAATAACAATCAAACTCAAGGTTTTATACATATGGGAAATTGTATGCCATTTCAATATCCCAACCAAATGCAACAAATGCAAGGGATGTACAACACTAACATTTTAGACCCATGAAATATTGGGGACCTAGCGCTTGAGTTTGTTTTTGCTTAAATAGGTATGCTTGAGAATTAGTTTGGAGCCGAACGAATGGATTAAAGATAGTGGTTGCTCCAAACATA
>BQNB010111200.1:0-10931 GCA_026074375.1 Tanacetum coccineum
TACATTTAGTATATATGTATTAAGTTTTATAATGAGAATTTAAATGGTTAAACTATATGGAATAAGTTAGGATCCATATCCATGGTTTAAAGGTATTTGAACAAAGGGTTGATTATAACAAGAGATAAAATAACCATGCTACTGAGAATGTTTATTAAACTTGATCTCAAACACTTCTAGTTTTAAAAATGAATGTGAGTATTGCTAGACGTTTATGTCGTTAAAGTATGGGTTGTTTGCTATTCCAACTCCCATGTGGGAGCTATTGGATTATGTGAGTTGGACTAGCTTAAACACGACTAGAAGTGTGTGAGCCTATTGGGAGCACCGTTTAAAACATTTTGAGTACGTTTATTAACTTCACGAAAGTTCTAAAGAAGACCTAAGACCAAAACTAACAAATAGGGGGAAATACTACTAGACAATAACAATTATAAAGCTATCCTAAAGAGTGTAGCCAGCAATGGGAAATGTTCTAGAAGTATGTCTTGGTTCATGAATGTGGAGATAGAGGACAAGAGGATTTGGATAAGATTGAACTCTAGGTTTCCTATTAGTATACATTAGGTTAAGGTAGTATATATACCCTCCATTGTAACACAACAGAGGTGGTAGATATACCCTAAAACTCAGAAACAAATCATCCTGTTCCTTCCTCTTCACCAACAAGTCGATTTATACATAAACCATAATAAGGGTTTTGAATTTTCGGTTCCTTTTCATTGGCTGTCTAAATTCGGTTGACCTCAAAGAGAGGTTAAGGCTTGGTGATTTGATCCCAAGACTTATCAACAGATCCATAGGGTGGGTTTACGAGTTGTGTCAAGGAGTGACAATCATTAGATTCGATTAGGGATTTAGTTTTGGTGAAATTCGGTTGTGTTTACCCTAATTCGGTTACAACCGAATTTGGTAAAACCCTAAGTCTCTTTTCTGAATTTCAGTTACAATTACAAGAGTGGTATTTGGCACTTAAATTCGGTTGGTTTGATTTACAATTGTTGTTTGGGATACACGTGAAGTAGGACTAGCATCCGGGCGTGCTTGTTGACGTGTTTGTGTGAGTTCTCGTAGAGGTGACAACTTAGTCACTTGTTTCTAATTCTCGGTTTCAATTACTTGCAGTTGACTACAAGGGTATGTTTCTATTTACCTTTTATATTCCTTTTGTGTTCAATGTATGGTTAATTGTATATGCTAAACTAGATCTATCCGCTGCGTACTCGTAAGAGTTAATGGTTAACTTGATTGTTAAATTCCAACATTCTATACGTGATTTATATGTTCCGCTACGTACTCGTGTTATTTAAAGGTTAATTAGTTGTAAAAACCCAACAAAATAATGGGTAGGTTAGTTGTTGAGAATGAAAATGAATAAGATGGGTGTATGTGGTGGCGTTTTTGGATTTGTGTATGTTTCTGTAGAAGAGGGATGTGTACGGATATCATGGTGGCTTTTGTTTTGGTGAACTTTGGTTTGATTTTGGAAAAAGTAGCCGGATTGAGGTTTTGTATATGGTGGTGGTTGCGTTATGATGGTGGTTGGTGGTTTCGGTATGATGGTGACTGGTGGTGGAGGAAAACAGAAAATGTTTTTCGTTAGATTTGAAGAGATTTTGGTCGTTCTGGTACGACGGTCGCCGGAGCGGGTTACAAAGTCGCAGGGAGTGGGCTTGGTGTTGGTGACTGGTGAGGCTTCCGAGAATGGTGGTAGTGGTAGTGGGATAGAATTGGTTTTGGTGAGGCACAAACCCAATAATAACTTTATGATAATAGATTTCTTTAATGCTTCAAGAACATTGTTAAAATTGAATTTGGTTGTAGTTTTGATCTTCATGTACGATTCACTCTTGGGTGGGGGGTGGTGATGAAGCTTTTAAGATTGAATTGAGTTAGGAAGGGGTCGTTTACGGTATATGAAAAAAACAGGTTTGGGTGTGTGGACCTCATCAATGTGAAAAACGGGTATTGTTTAAAAAAACGGAGTCAACCGTGGTCAACTATGCCACCTCAGGAAAAAAAGGGATACCTTAAGTATTGTATAGAATAGAGAGGATTAGTACACTCTTCGCATTGCTTAGGAAAAAAAAGCATGTTGCACAACTTAGTAGTAAAAATGAGCAACTTCAATACATTTAGAAACAATTATCCCTAATAATTACTACTAGTAATAAAATATAAATTTAAAGAAAAAAAAATTCAGTTACACAGTTGGGTCACCATTGGTCAGAGAGAGAAAGCTTACAGAAAACACTCGCAAAACATTTATCAAACTAAACCAGATTAGCGTCTGTTAATACATAGATACTACAGTAAATGAGAACCAGTCAACTGTCCCCACATCGTTCGGTGTTGGAACCGTGGCAACACCCAAAACTAAACTTTTCGTTGAAGGATCCTGGAAACTACAGAGACCTGTCACTATCTTATATACTATAGCTCCAAATTCAAAACTCTAATAAGCTTTTATTTATAAAAAAAAACCAAAATTAATCTAAAATTCTTTAAAATGGTATTTTATGTTAATGATGATGCTATTATTCGATTTTCTGTACAACGAGAGTAAGATTTTTGGTGTATATGTGTGCTCAAGAGCTTATTTAAATATCGGCATGTATTTCATAAGCCCAAAATTTGTCGCTTATTTTGAGACTTACGAGCTAATGTATGCTTATTATGACATAATAAAACGATATAAGCACGCACGTGTCAAAATAAGCGAGAAAATTCGAGCTTATGAAATATAAAACTTCATAAGCCGATCCCATAAGTTATGTTATGATGGTTTTGTATGTAGGGAGGAATTAAAGGGGATGTTGAGCCGTATTCCTCACGATTTGGGTCAGAATCTCGAAAAATGGTTTAGAGCTGTTGTGAGTGATTTATAGTTTTATATTATTGGATTAACCTCTTGTTTTTTAAATTATATAAAGTTATTTAATCAATTCGTAGTTTTTTAGTTTGTGCATTCGAGAAAAGTAACATCGGATCGGATCTAGATATTATGATCCTCTAGTCGAGATCGAGATTATATTAAGCCGAGTGTAACAACAAGGCCCCCCACACGTGGTTAGATGAGGCATCACCACCATTCACGCGTGGTCACCAGAAATTTGAGTGGTTTAGTGGTGACCTAACAAAATTTTGTATGCGTGTGAGTGTGTTGTGGGGTATGTTTGTGTTTAAGTGGGGTATATGTAAATGGCAAGGAAGGTGTGAAGACTACTGGGGTTTAGTGGTGGGAGTGGATGCTCATGTGGCACATCACCAATAAAACCCGGTCTTAAGATCCTGCCCTTGCAAAGATTCTATGTAGGATCAACACATTTTTGCTTTGTGAAATCATAAGATCCTAAGATCAAAATCGGGATCTTAACAAACATATTTGGAACTGTTATGTTCTTATGTATCATCTGTGTGTGTGCGCACGCGTGAGTTAAGGTTTTCATTAGGGCTTTAGGGTGTTTGGGATTGCTTTTTTTTTTCTTTTTCTTTCTGCTTAATGTTGATTGGTAAGATAAGCAGTTTGAAGTGTTTGAATAATCCAAACAGCTTCTACTTATCTGCTTATTTTACGGAAAAATAAGCATGTTGGGATATGCTTATTTTGAAGTGTTTATTTGAGATGGAACTATAAAGGTAACATTTTTACCTGTCATATTTAACTGAAAACCCATTATAAATGGATTAGACTAAAGAATTCTGGAATTTATGTTTTTAGGTCTTAGTGCATCTTTTTACAAAATAAGCAAATCCGAACACAGTTTGTTTCCTGAACTGCTTATTTTAAAGCAGTTTATAAGTGCTTATCTATAAACAGAAACAATAGTTAATCCAAACACTCTAGTGTCATTGTGGTTATGGATGGGATTGCTAATGCTTCTACTGCAGAATACATAAGCTGAATAGTGTTTGGATATTTCTTTTTTAAGGGAATTTTGGTTAGACATGAGAGTAAAAAGTCAATTTATCCAGAAATAAGCAGATAAGCAAGTCCCAACCTGCTTTAATGAAAACTGATTATTTTACCCCCAAAGTAAGCAGATAAGCAGAAGCAGGATATCCACACATCTTCCAACTGCTTATCTGCTTAAATTTAAGTTAAAAAAAGAAGTAATCCCAGACACTTTCGTATTCCTGTTTTAATTGGAAGGGAATAATATTCCAGTATACAGGATTCTGACATAATTTATAATTTTCGGCAGATATTAAGGCATGTCTTATGTAACTATAAACGATAATCTCATATCAATAATACTGACTCACTAGTATGGGCCACGATGTAGGTTGATTACAGTGTGCAACTGAGCCGTGCTAATTTTTTTGGTCTTATTTAGCTTTCTGGGTTTGTACTTTGGTGTTGCCATTGTTATTGTGCGTTGGTGTGACCACTAGCTATGCGTGGTTCCAGTTTTGTGGGCGATTTCGTTGATAGTTGATGTCAGTGACTTGTTTTACATGGATTTGAATATAACATCCGAGTTGCTGTCACTTGCCATTGATCCACAATCTATCTGCGCGTACATCTATATACATGTTATATCCTGTCCTCCTCTTTGTTAGTAGGCTTTTTCAGAATTTCTGGATCATAATATCTCAAAAAGTCCAGAAACTTGGGTCATTTTCCACACGCATCTGTTCAGAACAGAAATTCTGTTAGGCGATACATGAGATGCTCCATGTAAGGCGATACATGAGATGCTCCGATCCATGTAAGGAAGCATGCACGAACTTTGGTAATGTCTATTTAGGAAACTGTGATATATTCGCAAAGGTCTCATTGTCGTTTCTCTGTCACCAATACTTTTCTTGCTTTTTTTTTCTCAGATTTTTCCAAACCACCCACACCCATTCGTAGATATCTGGATCATAAAGATCACTAAAGGCCTTCTGTATAATCGTTTACTCTCTAATCTTGGCAGCCCTTGAAACTTATGTAAGTTTACAGTATTTAAAGTAAGGACTTTATTATGAGTGAGTTTTGGGTTCGTACTAATCTTGTTTTACATTAAAATATGTTATTTAAAGAGAAATGATTGAGGGAACTAAAAGCGTGACTAATTTTGTGCCTAACTCGACGTGAACATGATGTCGGCACATACGTTTAGGCATACCAATTAGGCATGCCACTCAATGCTCTTATAGTTTCGTCTTGTTGTATTGTGATTCTACAAGTTTTGAGAAATATAAATTCATCATATTTGTAGTTTTCCCTTGGTGTATGGTTCATATCAGAACGATACCGTTTAGGTAAAATAGGAAATTGAATTGTCCTTTATGTATTTTCAGGTAAAAGAGGAAATTGAATTGTCACATAAGAACCTGGCCACAAGTAGCAATCACGTGTGAGTCTCTATAATTTGAATTCAAAAGCTCAAGATTAATAACTTTTGTTAACTTTTAGACGTGTTTATTTTTACCTTTTTGTTTCATAGAGCTGATAAGTGCTACGATTTCGAATCAAGAAGCTTAGAGTTAAGAATCTCAAAGATTGCTAGTCCTTTGTTGACTGGCGACCCCATTGAAGGACTAGGAGGCGTGCCTGTACGGGTTGCATTAGTTGACAGTCTTACCAAGGAAGAAGTGAAGTCAGGGCCTGAAGCCTCAGGAAGAGTGGAAATAATAGTTGTTGAAGCAAAGGTTGATGGCATCAATCGAAACGAAATTAAAAGAAAACTTGTTCACCAGACGGAAGGAAACAGATCTGCTACTGTGGGTAATTTATGTCTGAAGCTAGTATCCGGTACTGCTCTTTTGCCTAAGGTTTCTTTTGTTCGCAACTCTACTTGGATGAGTAAATCCAAAATTAGGCTTGAAGCACGATTTGTGGACAGTTTCTACGGGGTTCAAGTTAAAGAAGCGCATACAGACCCCTTTTTTCTCATGGATCGCCGCACTGAAGGTGAGGGATATTATTGCCTTTTTACCATGTTTTTAGGCGGGTGTGACATTATTGGCCTTTATAATAGTGTTAGTGTAGATAATGATGGTTAGTTGATAATTAGTTTTTTGATGAATGACTAATTATTACTATCAATGAGAATTGTATTGCAGCATACAAAAATCACCTTGTCCCGTCTCTTGATGATGAAGTATGGCGATTAAATAAAATTAACAGAAAGGGTCCTTTGGCAAGAAGTTTGATGGAAGCACAAGTCAAAACTGTACGGGATTTTATTGTTCGTCAATTTCTACACCCTCAGTGTCTCAAGGAGGTAATATCTTTATGTTCTTTGCTGTTTAATTTATAAAATCTGTCTTCCATCATACAGTAGGTCAAAAGATGTTAATACCTGAAAAGCCGGCTACAATATGTATATGTAATTAAATTCACAACAATAGAATATTGTTGTCCTTTGTCCCATAGCTGCAAAAGTACAAATAAGTTTAGAATGTGTTATTTGAACCAGTAAGCATTCTTTGTACAGAGTATCTGTTGTCAATATCTAAAGCTGCACCCGTCATCCAGTCTAAAATTAACAGCTGCTGGACTTACATACTTAAGGTTCATTTTTATTAGAGGCGACAGCCGATATAGATTGTATTCATCCCAAATGGGTCGAAATTCAAACAGTGAATTTGAAATATTAGAACTTCCTAATTCCTTCACAAAAGAGATTTGTTTAGATATTCAACACTATAATTTTAATAGTCTTAATTAGACCTTGACCATCTATTTTTTATTCCACAAAAGTCTTGACGGGTGGAACTGACCTGGCCTGTTTAGTCCCATATAAAAAATTACGTGTATGATGTGAACCTGCATTAACCCGTCACCGAAACTGCCTATCTTTCCACCTTGAATGCTCAGCATTCCTTTTTCAGATGCAACCATATGAAGGATTGTAGTCCTAGACTTCTAGTGTATCTTATTGTTCATGGACAGATCCTGTTATAAGTGATATACTTAACGGCCATATATGATAAATTTGATTAAACAAAGAGCCAAAGGGCACCTAGCGACCCACAATGCTATTCTTAGTTGCCTGTTTTCTTAAAAAGAACCTGATACAGACATCACACTGAAATTCATTATTCAAAAAATAACTTCTTGTTTGGTGTAAAATGAATGTACAACATAAGTGTTCATGTTGGGTTATTACTTATTTCCAGATATTTGCTGGTGCAAATCATGCAAAAAATTTGGAGCTCACTGTGAAGCATGCTAAAAAATGTCGAGCTATAATCAAGTACAACTGTTCTAGCTTTCAGCAAAAAACAGAGGTTGTTTTCAATGTCTCGGGTGAAGTGTTGGGATTGTACATGGGAGACGTATTTTTTTCTAGGGATACACTCTCCGAGACCCAAAAGGCATGCTTCCCATCTACACTCTTATAATACCGTCTTCAATTTTTTGTTGCTTTCAGTTGTGTTAATTAGAGTTTCTTGGTTCAACCCGTTTACTTTTGAATAAGACTATTCAGGATATACTTCTATCCTGATTGGTCCAGCGGGTAAAAAACAAAACAATTATATCAAAAGGACATGGGTCGAAAAGTAGCCGAATAGAATTGCCCCTAGCTTAAAAAGGGGAATTTTTCATATATAATTAATTTTTTAGATGAATGTTTTTCAAGTCAACTTAATCCATTTTGACCCTAACCCATCACCCGACCCAACCTGCCCATCTCGCCACCTCTAATTTTCATAGTTGGTATATGGTAGCAGGAAATCTCCGAGAGGGAGGTAATATCTGCATTTGAGAATTGGGAGAAAGTAAACATTGTTAACGAAGACCAATTTGTTGCAAATTCCTCTCATTTACTCAATGAGAGCATAAATCAGGATGCCCTTGACTTGGAAAATATTGAAGCTTCTTATTTTAGTAAAGTGTTTGAAGAGCCAGATTTAAATCCACAATCTTTATCTGAACCTCAAGTAACTTGCTTCAATGAGTTTGTTGATGCGTTCACGAGTGTTTTGACTCCTCATAGGTTTTGTAAAAGGTGGAGGTTATTGTTTTGTGTTGTAACCTTAACCGCAAGATCCGTACCGGAAAGAAGTTTGGGTGATAGTCATACTCACAAGAAACAAAGATTGTCATAGTGAGTCATGTGAAACAGAACCTGTGTGTTAATATTTGGTGAGTGCTTTCGGTGATATATACATGGTTTATTAATTATGTATACTTCTTCGAGGCTCCCTTATTTCAAGGCTGCATCCTGTTTGACTATGTAGATAATTGTTAAGCTTGTTCCTAAGTAGACGATAGCAAGCTAAAGTTATTTCCCTTCATAATTATGTTTGTGAAATGAAGTGAACGGATTCGTTGGTAGAATATAATTAGAATCTTTTTGTCAGTTACCCTTTGAGTGTTTGGATATTGAAGTCTGTCCAGAGTAAGTGGTGAATGAAAAATCGTGTTATGCGTGCTGCATGACAGAACATGACCATAATAGCCTTTGTCTTTAACCCTTCTTAGTTGTACCACTACTGAAATATTTCCTATGTTGACTATATATAATATGCTCAAGTCAACCGATAGGGTAACTGGGTGAGAGCTAAAGAGGGAGATGTAAGTTTAACTATAACTTTGTTTATCACAGTAGAAGTGACAAATTTATATGAGCTGTATAGAAATATGCTGAAAATGTTTGAGAAAAATGAACGAAGTAGTTCTGAAGTAAGTACTTAATAAACAAACAGAACAGCTCTAGTTAAGAGATAGGCTAACTTTCAAGAGGTAAACCAAGTCTCAGTATAATGGCTGATCAAACCAGGGATAATAATCAAACCCCTAAATGCTATATGCAGAGCTACTTCAGTATGGAATTGAAGTACTTGCCTCGTTTAGTAATTAAGTCTAGTTGCAATTATGTATGGCCTTAGCATTTGACTTGAATATATATAGAGGCAAAGGTGGCAGGGTAGGTGTTCTTGCTTTAATTAATAGGGTAAAAGCCATAAATACTCTATGTACTCACCCGTTTGACTTATTATACTCTACGAATTTTTAAATGGTTCATTATACACTGTGAAACCGGCAATAACAAGTTTACTGGTTACGTGGAAATGTTATTTCGTTTTCTTTTACTTTGAATCCCTGGAATTAGTATATATGGATTATATAATTTCGTTTCCTTTTATTTAGTTTTCATTTCCCCCAAATTGTATGAACCCTAACCCTATTCACTCCCAAAAAACCCTAATTCACCAATTATAGAACCCCCAATCTTCGATTCTTCCCAACGATGTTGACTACCTTCTCTTTCTGAATTTCATCACGCACTAAAACGACTTGCTCGGCTCCAAAGCTAGTAATCATATGTGAATTATCACTTTCCTTTTCGAATATAACCTTTATGGCATTATTTTTGTTTTCAGTTTCAAGCAAAACATGTACTTCTCCACTAATTCGACTAGTCTCCGGACTTAAAGCATCAACAAACAAAGGGAAAAAGTGATACAGATGATAGACTTGTCATGTTGCAATTAACTAAAACGCAATCGAAACCGAACATGTAAAAAGAAAAGAAACAGGGGTGCGTTCAAAATGCTTTGGAGAAGAAGATGACTTTTTTTCATGCATGAGTATTTTTAACTTGTTTCTTATAGCTTTTACACGTGTTATCGAAATAGTGAGAGCTGGCAAAAAGTAAACGGTCAACAAATATAACCGGTAAAAAAGTAAACGGGTACAAGTTACAGGTAAAAAAGCTGACGTGGCATAGTGTATAATGAACCATTTAAAAATTCGTAAAGTATAATAAGTCAAACGGGTGAGTACATAGAGTATTTATGGCTTTTACCCTAATTAATGAACTGCATGGCTATGCGTATGGCTGGAGTGTAAAATATAAAGAGCCAAATGCACGCAGCTGGTGTCCTTGGCTCCTTGCCCACTTTAATGATTTGAGTAGCAGTAGCTATAGTATTTGGGCTTGAACATATAGTGTGCAAACACCGAATCCAACAGGTTTGGTGTTCTTGACCTAACAAACTGTCTGGCCTTTGCTTTTGGAGCAGATCAGCAGAATAACAACATACTGCACAAGTTAATCGTTCTTTTGGCCTTAGTTTTTCTTGAGCTCGTATACTATTGAAAATATGCACATCGCCCTCTAATTTATTTTATTTTATTCATTTTCTTCCTGTAGCTATTGTCGCTAGCTGTAAGGAGGTATGCTCTTATGCTGATATACAAATCAGGACACCTACCTTTAACAATGTAAACTTGGGCATTTGGGTAAGTCGCATAAGTTACAAAATCTAGCATCAAAGCTGTTAATGCACAAGGAACAAGTCATCACCTGACATTCCCCGGACCATACGAGTTCTGGAAGGAAAATTTGTTCTAATAAAGTAGCCCATATGGAAATTTTGGTCTGCTTCTTTCATGTGTAAATAATAAGAATGCTTCATATTGAATGTATGTCACTTAACCATGTATATTATTGTCTTCTTATTTTGCATGTTTACACGTCTAAGCACATAAACTTGGAAAATACTGATCTCGATCAGAAATGCATATAATGTTGAATTTTAGGACTCGAACCATAAGGTATACTTCAAGCTGGACAATATCGTGTTCAGCTAGACGTGGAGATCAAGTCTAAATTCTTTCGGTTTTCTTCCTATCACAAGCAATGAAATATGGTCATTTTTTGGATTAAAAAATGTATTTAACTTGTCAATTTTTGTTAATTTTTTCCTTGTTTGCTAATAAAACAACATATTTTTCAAATTTCGACCTTTGTGTGTATTTTGTGATCATTTTATCTTTACGATTTTAAACCACTATGTTAACATCGAGGGTAAAATATTCATTGCATATGAACAAAACATATACAAAGGTCCAAATTTGAAAATTTTTGTTTTAGTAAGAAAAAAAAAAGATTTTGCAAGTTAGATAAAAAAAATAATTAATTTAATTTTTACGCTACTCTTTGCTCACTTTGTGAATGCTAAGTTAGACATTAAAAGTTGAATAC
>BQNB010111201.1:2381-22400 GCA_026074375.1 Tanacetum coccineum
TTATTTAGCTTTTATGCATTTTTCTTTCATTAGGGGCATTTTGGTCATTTTACTCTTATGGAGATTTTTAGGTTTTACAGACTTGCTTGAGGTGAGTTTTCATAGCCCTACTTTTTACTGGTTTTTCCGTTGGGGAAAAATGATACTCAAATGTGTTTGAAATGTTTTGAATTGATCTGTGCGAAATGTGGTTTTGTTTTTGGGACAAGTTATGTGCTTATGACTGCTATGTGAATATTATGTGATGCATGATTGTTTGGATCGGATGGGTACGCCTACCCAGTGTTTGTGAGATTATTGGATCGGATAGGTACGCCTACCCAGTATTTGTGTGATTATTGGAGCGGATGGGTACGCCTACCCAGGTTTGTGTGTGGTCCTGCCCTAATTTTAGTGCTCTAGCTGGTAGGCCCTTTAGGTGCGTAAGTGACATATGGTTATTGATTAGTGGTGATGCTAAGGTTGTTTGCATATATTCACTGTCATATAGCACTATTGTCCACTGTTGAAATATTGGCACAACTTTTGGGTTTAAGGTCAAACCTACGAGCTCACCAACATTATTGTTGACGTTTTCGAGTATCATTTTCAGGTGAAGTGAAAGAAGAGTTGTTTGGTGATTAATAGCAGACTTAGAAGTATCATGTGTGGAATTTCGTTTGAAGTCTTGCTTGCTTGTTGTTTGATTTTAGTTTCGTATGTTTTGGAATAAGTTTGGATTATGATCCCCTGTGTGGGCATTTGAATAATTGTAAGAAATTTTGGATTTTAGTTGCGATTTGGGACATCACTTGAGTTTGTTCAAGGTTGATGGTCTTCATAGCACTTGGAGTTTATGCAATGTAGTTTTCTCTATTTTGTATCTTGTGTTATCATTGATCATTATGTTGCATTCCTGAGTTTTCACCATTGTCGGGGGTGTGACATATCTCCACAAAACTGAAGAAGAACTGAGAATTGACTTAGACAAACCTCTAAGTGAACAAGATCCTCTTGACAAGTTGAATGATCTTGCAAAGAAGAAAAGAAAAAATGCTGATGACATCCATGACTACTTCAGGGCTAACAAAAGGCTCAAATCATCAGTTCAGTATGAAGATCATCCAGCTGGAACTGTGCTGAATGAACTAGTCTTAGGAATGATCTTGTTTAACTCCTTCCATAGGCAAGATTTTATCACCATTAAAGACTTTGGAGATTACTCAAATAAGATGTTGTACACTGTACAAGAAATCTTCTTCATACTTCATCAAGGTCTTGGGCTTGATGATCATGTCAGGACCTTCAATTCCTTACTACTTGCTAAAGTTGACAAAAGGAACCTAAACCCCTCAAGCAAATGAGGGCCATTGAGCAGCTAAGACAGCAGATGTTGTAATCTTTTGTAATAACTTTATCTTTTGTAATTGTAATGTATTAAAGGTAGTATTAATGGTTATCAGTTTATGTTGTTCAATTCTATCAGTTTGTAAGAAGAAGTTGTTTGCTCACTTACTACTGATTTTAAGTTAGGCTATTTGTATATTCAAATAGGGGGAGATTGTTGGGTAAGCTGTTGATCCCTTCAGTCTCTCATTAGATTTAAACATAAAATCATCTAAATATAAACAAGCTGAAGACAATTCAGCTTGTATTCGGTGAAGACACTTCAGTTTCAGTTCTTCGGGTACTTAGAAGATCAAGATCATCTTTACTTCAGTTTTTGTGGCGGTTTAGAAACTGAAGAAGACCTTAGCAAGAGCTTCAGTTCAGCTTGGTTGAAAACTCCAAGCTGAACGATGTAGATCTCTTTCTTAGAAGACTGAAACAAAATGTTTCACTTCTAGAAGGTTTACAAGGCGGGAAAAAGATTGCTTTATGTCAAAAGGAATAAAGCAATCTCCTTGGGAATGAATACTTCTAAAGTTGGTATAGAAGTACAGCTACTTTTCTTAAAGGATTGTACCTGGTACTATAAAGCATACGTGCATTAAATGGTAGCTCAACCACCAATTTAATGCTTGCCACGTATTATAGGTTAAACTTGTAAACCCTAATTCATTTGCCTATAAAAGGAAAAGGATGATGAGAGTAAATGCTATCTCTTCCAATTAATGTAAAACACATTGAAGAGCATTTATCTCTCAAACAAAATGAACGGAAATTGCTGAAGTTAAAGCTTCAGTTCTAGTCGAATAGTTTGTTTTCTTATACTTATAACTTTGGTTAGAGTTTAGGTTAGAAGGAGATCACAACCCAGTTGTCATTCAATCACGTTGCTATTCCGCAAGCATAGTGTGTCATAGATTATTTATTTAATTCTATTAAGAACATATACGTTGAAAAGTTACTTTTGTGTGTTTTAAACTTGTTTAATATATTTTCTTCATATATTGGTTTAAAACTCATTTTGTTGCCATGGAATGTAATTAGTTTAACTTGATAAACTTAATATCACATTCAAGGGGACCAACACTAGATCATTGGGTGATCTAGTTGGGGTTTTGGTATACTTCCAAAGGGAAGTTCTTAGTGGTCCTAGTTGAACTTAATGATCCTACAGGAAAGTCGAATCACGGATTCTTAGTGGTGGATCCTGAAGGCGGAATACCGTAGGGAGCAGCTCTTCTTAGTGAGCGTCAATATTAGTGCATATCGGTGGAGCAAAGTTGTAATACGGTTCGTAATCAACCATAAGGATTATACTAGAATAATAATATTGGTGTTGTGGATTCGCAACTAGACGTACGAATGGTATAAACCCCCCATCCCAAACTATTGTGGTATCTCTCTCTCTCTCTCTCTCTCTCTCTCTCTCTCTCTCTCTCTCTCTCTCTCGATATACTTATCGTTCTTATGTCTAAGTAGAGCATACACCACTCGGTTCTTTTGAGACTTGAAGTTTTATAAACTTCATAGAAGTTAATAAGACCGTATTCACCCCCTCTACGGTTTTACACTTCTATTGATTAGAAGCTTTCTATAAATGAAGATGACAAGTTCACTAAGCTTGTTGTGGTAGATCTTCATGTGTTAGTGTTAGGTCTTGTTTATCTTGAATCATACATGATCATCAATGAAAGCTTAGAGAGAATAGTAGAGGATGACAAGTATTTAATTTTCAAATGATATAAAATGGAGGGGAAAATGGAAAAGATTATTACAAGGCTTACCCTTCTAATGGTGATTAGAAGGGGTATTTATAGGAGAGGGAAGGAAGCTTCCCTTCCTTTATTTTTCTAATGTTTCACTTCTAGACCCTATACTTTGGTAATTATGCTAATTCTTTCTTTTAGCATAATAAACCTTATTACAAGCTACTTTATTCTACACAAAATAAAGACTAATGACTAAATATAATTAAACCACATAATCGGCACTTTTTATGAACCTAACAGGTATACAGGAATGTTATGAACTTTTGTATAGCTTCGTTCATACGATAGTGTAATTACTTCTTTTATTTAAAAGGTAGGATTTGCTATCATTAATGCTCAATAATACCCGGCCCGACTCGGGTTGGTGAGCATTCTTCCATGGCTGGCTTACTCTCAGAATGGACTGAATTCCCCAAAAAAAATTGCGAAAGTGTACAACTTACAACATGCCGGTTATTAGATGTCTAATTTTAGACGCCGATTAGTAAGTGTCAACTTTTAGCTACATTAAAGTAAACAACATGGCGATGATGACAATTTTTGGCAATTGTGTTTCTTACGAGCACTGTCACGACATCCATGTTTTGGTATGGCAACCGCAGAATTGGGTTGCGATTGCAACCACAACGGTTGTTTAATATTGTTCCTACATTGTTAGATCTGAGCTTAAAATGTGCTACAAACGAATTATAAAGCCTTACAATTGTAAGGAAGCGTGTGTTGTAATTTAATGCTTGGTCGACCCATGTTCGATCCGCTAGCAATTATACCTTTATATCAAAGGTTAGGATTTTTGTCCCGAGGCACTTCATAAATGCATTTAATGATAAAACCACCCGACCCGATTAATGTTCAATAATACCCGGTCCGACCCGGGTTGGTGAGCTTGCTGCCATGGCTGGCTTATTCTCAGAATGGACTTAATTCCCCAAAAAAATTAGCGAAAGTGTACAACTTACAACATGTCGATTACTAGATGTCTAATTTCAGACACCGGTTAGTAAGCGTCAACTTTCAGCAACATTAAACTAAACAACATGGCGATGATGACAATTTTTGACGATTGTGTTTCTTAGGAGCAGTGTCGGGACACCCGTGTTTTGGTATGGCAGCCGCAGAATTGGGTTACGGTTGCAACCATGATGGTTGTTTGATATTGTTCCCACATTGTTAGGTCTGAGCCTAAAATGTGCTACCAACGAATTATAAAACCTTACAATTGTAAGGAAACGCGGGTTGGGATTTGATGCTGGCCTGACCCATGTTTAACCCGCTGGCATTTAATAGTTGGCCCAAAATACCCAGACTTATTTATTTATGTTGGTCCAACTATGTTTCCGAATACATGTGAGTACCACTCGACTTTCGTACCGTCTCACAATGTCAATGTGCATACATCCGAAGCGCCACCTGCAAATAGTAAGTGTTATTACTTCTATTCTGCGATTTGGTTTCTTTACTTCAATTTCGTATTGTAATTGGTTTGGTATTCGTGTGTGTCATAGGTCATCAACATGTATCACAGCCTACGGCTGCTGTTGGCGTAAACAGGTATGCAATTAGTGAAGGCGGAGCTCATGGTGATGCCATCCACACTGCTAATGTTGATACTTGCGACTTAGTTTTAGGTACACGTGTTTGTAGATATTTCATTTTGTCGTATGACTTTTTGTAGAAATTACTATTTCAGCTAGAAAAAAGGCCATGAGTAAAGACCCATGAACCTGGAGACACAATCCTTGCGCAAGGCTTAAAGGTAAAACTTTTAATCGAGCTATGTTCCTATAACGGTAGAAACATATTTACACACTTTTGTATAGATTATAAGCAAGACCTTGATTTGGTTTCTTCACTGTCATAAACCTGTTTAGCAGGCTAAAGTGGTGCTATTTCACTTGACATGTCTTTAATGCCACTGTCACCCGACCTGCTATAAAAAACAAAAAAGATAGTCCCGTAGGGGCATGCTTGATTAACGCTTCTTTCAGGCTGATGATGATTGTTATACAAATTCAGCGAGAATTTCCGATCATAGCTTTGTGTGGCATTGACCGGCGCGACATTTGCATTATGTGGCTGTTGTGCAAGGATTTCTTTGCTCCTTAGTGAACTCGTTTTACTTTATTTTTTTCTATGACCTGACCACCCTTTACAGATCTGAGCCTCAAACATAGAGTTCTGATTAATTTTATTATAATGTTGGTTTTTAATGTCTTTGATTATATGTTTACTAAATAGAGTAAAGTTTTGAGTTTGTTCACGGTGTGAGAAAGGTCGTATCTTGGCGGGGTGTTTACAATAACGCAGCCATGGCGGTCTTTTCGGTTCCACCATGTTCAGTTATGCTATGTACTAATCGCCATGTTATAGGACGATAAAAGCTGACGGTTATATGCTTCGGCTTCTTTTGACATGTTTTGTTGGAACGTGTCTTTTGAGTCCGTTATAGTGGCTTCCACTCTTTTCTTCTTTATATTGTAATCGTTTCTTTAAATGTCACCTTTAATTACATCTAACTATGAAAAGGCAATGATGAATATGAGCGGTCCGTAACTTGGTGAGGCAATCTATTAAGTATGCAACCATGATACACTGACCTGAAGCTCTTATCTGAGCCAATTATGACAAAGTTGTCTACTTTATGTTCGTATGTCGTGGATTGTAATTCAGTGCAGATTCAAAAAGCCATTTTATCCTTCCGGCTGCTAAATGCCATGTTATATGACGATAAAAGTCCACGATTATTCGTTGTAACTGTCATATATCAGTGGACCAAGAGATGTAGAGATGAATGTAATGCTTCATGTATGTACTATTATCTTTAAATTCATATATGCAGTAAACTATAATCTAAGTTGAAATATTGTGCATTTGTTGTAGCAAAATCATAACACAGAGTTAACCACTACGGGTGAATGAAAACCATCGCCCTTGACAATTGGAACTTATCGAAGTTCTCGGTTCTGTTGGTGTGTATAACCTATGGTTTGACCCTCCTATTTCTGATCAAGGTACAAAGCTTCGATATGAGGTATTTGTTTTCTTCCTACTCAGAGCAAATTTATTGGTTCTTATCTCTTATTTTACCTTATTCTGATATTAATTATCAATTTTCCAGCATGCAACAACGATTGTTGATGATAAAGTATATCTCTTTGGTGGAAACCATAATGGACGTCAGCTAAATGATATTCAGGTATGACTATATGGCCAAAGTTAATATCATTACTTTTATTCTTTCTAGGAATTAAATTCATGCCCCGAACCTCCCCTTAGTCCATAGGAAGAACTAGACGACACATACAAGCACCGACTTCCTAAAAGAGTGCCTCTCTCTCCTTTCTCGCGGTGTAAAAAACAAATTTTAGGGTGTAAAAAGGGATTGTGTATTTTTTTAACTTTGTTAGGGGAAAAGATTGAGAGACTAAAACTCATGACTAATTTTTCGCTAAACTTATTATTGAGTTGCGAAGAAGTGGACCCTGAATTATTGCCACACAGATTTAGGCATAAAATCATTGCAAACTATCTATCTTATTAGGTATGATGTTGAAGTGCCTATACTCAGTTTGAGTGTTACCCATTAAGCCGATTTAGTTGCAATAGAGTGATTACTGTGATATCAAGAATACACAATTTAGTTGACATAGACTGCATTGAAGTTGATGGTAGACTGGTAGTTTGGTTAAGCGCATCTAAAAATTTCATTATTTTGAAGCACTTCATGATTGTCTCTTCAATGATTATTTTGTTCTTTTGCCCACCTGTTACTATAAAATAAACCAATGCATGTACCCTCATAAATTGTTATTAAAGTTGGTATTTTTTTCAAGTTTGCTTTCCCTTAGTAGTAATCGACAAATCCAGAGCAATAATACAATAATAAATTGTTGTAAGTTAAATGGATATGTTGACTGCAGGTGACTTTGCCTTTTGTTAGAAAGTGATGTTTCTCCATAGGTTAGCCAAATTAGCAGCTTTTATGAAATGGGAATAAAAATTTAGAGCTAATTAAGGGGGTATTTGTTTCGGCGTATATAGTGGCCTTATGCCTAATTTGGTTTTGGCCTTATGTTTCATAAGCTCGCTAAGCCGAAATGAGTATGTGAAGTTTTTGCAAATTAACCTTTTTTATGAGATGGGTATGAAAATTTAATGCAAATTAATAATCTGTATGAAATGTGTATGAAAAAATATACCAGATTACCCGTTTGATAATAAGATTAAATATTGTTACTTTTTGATGAATTAACAATTTTTTTGATGACAAGTGGTTCATTGGCCACTAAAGGAAATTGGGAAATTAAGGTTGGGACTAGACTCGAAGTATCAACCATGACGGGCAACTGATGGTGAAACTGAACTCAACATACAAATAGAAGTTGATAGTCACATGAGTGGATGTTGAAGCAAGATAAGAAGTTTTACTGATTGTTTTAGCTATATGAATGCTAGCAAAACAAATAGAAGTTGATAGTCACAAGAGTCGACAATTTTTTTAACTTTGTATTTTGCAATGTACGCAATACTATTGTAACAAATACTCCGTCGCGAAGCGCGGGTACAAAACCTCATTTATAATTAAATAGTGTTAAGATTAGACATAAATTATGATTGCTTGGTGTGGAAGGCAAGCAAGGCAATTCTGAAACTTGAATTCCATAAGGATTGTACCCCTTATCTCTGTATATAGAGGTGAGGGGGATGCAAGCCGATACATTCTATCATGCTCATTCGTTAATTAATACAATATAACATTTGGGATCACGTGTGTGTTTACTTTGTGTCAATATTGCGTGTTAGCTTACAAGGTTTGTTGGTCTTTTTCTTAGAGTCTTTTTCGTCACCAACAGTGTACTATGAATCATCATCATCACCTCCATGACAGTCTCATGCTTTTTCTTCGGTTCATAATTTTAGTATAGACGACGCGGATAACTTTGAACGTTTTTCCAGTCTCATGCTTTTTCTCCGGTTCATAATTTTAGTATAGACGACGCGGATAACTTTGAATCTTTTTTCTTGATTCAAAATGTGACTCCCGTTAAGGATGAAACCCCCGTCAAGGAGTCCCCTCCAGTCGCTCTTACCAACCCAAAGAGACGTATTAAAAAATTAAGCAAGAGGCTTTTACGTTTGAACAAGAAAAAACCACGTAAGTATGTAACATTCCATGAATCGTGAAATTTCTTTGCATTGGTGGATTAGATTTCATCACCAATCTAGATGAAGAGGAGGATGATGTTTAGGAACTCGAACAACCAATGGGCATGGACAAAACAAATAGAAAAGTGGAAATATCGGTAGTTGCATCCACATCTTCAGCTACAAGTGAACCCTTTTATGAGCAATTGGTGGAGAGAATGTCAAAGTCGAAAAAACTTTGTAGGAAAAAATTTGGGAGACGCGAAGCTGAAGGAACCCACATTTGAGATCAGAAAAAGGAAGTCATAATTGTCGAAAAGCAATTCCCGTTTCTACAGGATTAACAATCCCAAAGATGACTCTTCCATATAACATCTCACGACGATCACGTATCTCGGCAAAGTGGTGGAAATGAAAATGAAAATAAAGGAGAAATATGGATTAGATTATTATTTATTTGTATAAATGTTTACGTTTATTCGTTTAAAGGGCAACCGACTATATTTCGTGATGTGTACATTAGAAATCTATCTTACATATCATAGACATGACTTGGACTCGCATCTTATTTGATTAGGTAAAATTCTCACACACCATGAAGTATCACAAGTTAATTCATATTATATAAAGCTGGACAATCCGTGGTTGATGTAGAGGTAGTCGTATATAGTTGATATTTTATACTCTCATGTTGTTAACATCTTTACCATTATGTAAAATATCACTATCAATTAATTTACTTACGAAAAAAGTAAAACATTATATAATATCCTTAATGTTATCAATTAGCAATTAAATATATATACACAATCAGTGGGAATTTTTGAATATTTTATTTATAAAAATATTATTAAAAAGTTACATCGGTTTTATCCGACCCTTTGTGTGTGTGAACCTGGGATGCTTGTCGGGTTCTTTTTAAACCCGTATCCTAAATTATCCATGTGTATACACGTACCAGGGTACGTGTCCACTCATCAACCCAGATCTACTCCCTCGCACCCCTCCCATTCTCTTTCAAAAATTCCACCGTCCTCACCATCTCTAAAATTACCACCACACATATTTCTCTCTCTAAAAATCCGGCCAACTACGTAGTTGTAAATCATCCTCTAACCTCTTCCTAGCACAAGGTTGCGTTTTTTTCAACTCTTGATGTATTTTTTAGCTTCTAATTAGTACAGGGTTTTCGGGTTTTCATTGGTTTGATTGATTAAATCTAAGTCGGGTACATTTTTTGTTCCATTTAATCAAACACACAATACCGCCGCCCTCACGTATTTGGTTTTCCGGTGAATCGGCGATTTGGTTGATGTTGCATTTCTTTTTATTTTTTACTACTTTATTGTGATTAAAGATTTAGTATTTTGGGTTTTTTTAATATTCATGTTTTGGGTTTTTGATTATTGATACTATTGCTTATTTTTTGCAGTAAATCGACATTGAGGTTAATGGGGCTTTGTTTACAGTAAAGAACAAGAGCAATTTGAGATTACAATTTACTGTAAGATTTAATTAGATTTTAAAAATTAGTTTATCTACATCAAGTTGATTGGTTATGGTCATAATTATTTGATATAGGTTTTAACAAAATTAAGTTGTTTGGTGGTGGGTTGAATGGCGCTCACAATGTGTTTGACGAAAGGTTACAGCCCTAAGAAACAAGAAACATGAGAGTCAAGAACGTGTATGCTTGGCTCAGAGGTAATAAATTGCTTAAAAATAAGTAGTTTTGGTTTTCCATCATTCCTTACATACGTGCTTGGAATTGATTATATGATAATGATATGTAGAGCTGTGGGGAATATGGGAGGGTGAATTTCAGTAGTGTAGGGGAGTTGGGGTTGGATTATAGGAGAGCGTGGATGGGAAGCACATCCGCTGGATAACTTGAGAAAAGAAATCTCGCACACCCTTAAAATTGCTTAAATAGCTTGCCCATATGTGTGAATATATGTAAGTGTGTGATTGATTTGAAGCATGCAACTGATGATTATTTTTGCGTACATAAGTAGTAGTATAGTACTAATCCAAAATTAGTTGGCTCAGTGGTCTAGACGACTTCGCTAGGGCCATTTTTAGACTTGGCTATTGATTTGGGTCACCGATTGTCGTCCTTGGACTTTTTTTAAACATTACGTTTCTTTTTGGAGTACTTACGGTGCTACATAGTAACTACCAATAGCGATTACATTCCTTTTGAGACTTAGAAACCAACAAGTTTAGTTTAGTTAGTGTTCAACATAGTAACTACCAATAGCAATTACATTCCTTTACTTGCTTCCCTTAACTTACATTGTATGTGCATATTCTATATAACCAAATACACGTAGCAACATGTAGATTTACACAGATGCAAACTAATTTTTACTGTTTGTGAGTTTGTAGCTGTCACACACTCTTATATTTACATAAGCCTATGTTTCTTTCCAATGGCTCTGACGCCTAATTTAATAATTAATACTAACAGCACCATATATATTATTCTTAGGAACATAGAAACAACTAGCAACTTGGACAGCGCACGTGAGGACAAAGGAAAGATGATTGTCACAGAACCAGAAATTACAAATGTTACATACTTAAAACCAACACATTGTAACAAGACAATTGAAGTAATAGTATACCATAAATGGACTTCCAAACACAACTGAATCCGACAACAGACCACGTTTTGCTGCATGTTAATTGACAAACAGGTACGTTAACAGTTATACCACAACTTCCCTTTTATATATATGACAGACAATCCCCTTGACTCTTTACAATTACACTTGCCAGCGTACCCCTATACAAGCTAACATGGATGTTAAAGATGTCGATTACTTCAATCAGTTACTACACCTCTGTACGGTATACAGAATCTGAGGCTTCAGCTGTGAAGACACAAGTACGTGGGAACGTACTTTGCAAAACCGTACGTCTCTCATATTTGGCTTCAACCTGGACTAAATGCATCAATTCTCTTGGGTACCATTATCCTCCATCTGTTTCTTATTCTTTCAGTTGCGCTGGTGTTTTCCATTCTCTGTTACGAAACACTAAAGTTGTCTCTGGCCATTTTTTTCCATTGCAGGAAAAATATCCCTTCCTCCCGAAACAAGAACACAATGGTTGCGTTTTTTAGATTGAGCAGATAAGCTGTTTTCCGGTCGTTGTGACCTGTAAGTTTTTTATAATAGGTTTTTGGTGTTTTAATAGATTGGTTTGGCTTGAAAAAGACATTATTAGAGCTGATGATAAGGACACAAAGCAAGTGGCCTGGAAGGATAGGCGTCTTATACATGTCCGTCAATGATTAAAAGCTTTTTCAGTGATGTACTTGGACTTGCAGACGTTAATATTTGACTTTGTTGTAAAACAGATTGGAAAGAGCAAGATGGCATCCATGTTATAACAGTACAATACTATGCAAACCAAGTAAGTTCAACCTTTGCTGCTGTTTAATTCAAATGCAAATGTTTTTTCCGCTATGCTCACTAGATACCATATCCACACACTACCTCTTGCCTTTAATCAGTAGATAACAGATCATGTTGGTTGTGTGCGTAGGTTCTCAGCCAACTAAAATACAAGATTTAAATCTCACTATAGTAAGATGGGTAGAAGAGTGTTGCAGGTTCTGTTGTTATCTTCTCACCGAAAATATATCAACTTCATTTTTTATTGTGATATTAGAAGTTAGTTTTGAAAAGATATAAACCGATTGTATAATAGGTGACACTCAAAAGTACTATTTTTTAGCACCAGAGAGGCACACAAAAATGATTGTATTTTGAGTTTTGAGGAAATGTACTTGAGATGTGTATATATCGACATATATTCTTACATATTTATGCTATTTGTTAATACATTATAGCTTTAGATGACCATAGAGTTGGATTGATTTTGATTGATAAGTAATTGTGAATTTGTGATATTATTTTAGGTTGTCAATTCAAACAGTGTGGTGTTAGTCGAGTTTTACGCCCCATGGTGTGGCCATTGTAAATCTTTGACACCGACGTGGGAGAGGGCTGTTTTTTGTTGTTAATTTTGATAAGGAGCTCACAGGTTGGTGTATCGGGAGGAAGGATGAAGGCGTGAAGATGTACAAAGAACTCCATGTCACAGGTGGGTGTTATGAGCTCTTTTATATTGTTAAAGTGAGGTTTTTTTTTCTCTACATAGAATTGTACCATAGATAATTGACCACACGCATATTATTACGAGTAGTCTTATAAGGTTATGCATTTGAATATAACCTAAATTTGTCACACCTGCTAGAATCATTTCTTTCATGTATGCCATTTGAACATTCACATGACAACAAATCCAAGTTAAAAATAATGTTTCTTTGTTTAGTTTTATGTAGGTGCTCTTTTTGGATGAAGGACTGCTCATTCCTCTAATGAAAACATTTAAGGTATGATTACAAAGTTTGTTCATTTTTAGTTTAGGCATCCAAAACTCATTTTAATGTTGCAATATGCAGGTTTGTTTTTAATCGTTTTTTAAGAGTGTGGACTATGAGAGATGGATGGAGGGTGTCGTTAAAGATTAAGCACATCCAAACACTATTGTAGGTATGATTAAACTAATTGTTATTATTATCCGTTGGTCGTTTGAATCCTGACAACGGGAACGGTCTGTTGCTTATAACTTTTGCCTTTGTTTTTATAGGTGTGCCTTCTTCGCATTACTTGAGAGGACGTAAAAGGAAAAACGGGGAACGTGTAAAAAACAACGAACAAGCATCCTTTGCATCTGTGAAAAGGCGTCTTCATCAGTTGCAGAAACGGAACATGACTGGCTCATTATTCAGCGGCGATGTGGATTCTAAACATGTGGGATCAAATGCTGGACTTTGCTTCTTACTAGCTACTGTATGGGTAAAACTAAATTTCCCTTTTGCTATACCAGTCACAAACCGTGTGTGTCTTTAGGCTTACGAGGTTATCTGATTTCTGCTTAAGTCAAATCACACATTTTGGACATTCTACAAACGGTCAAAATAGTACATGGTATTAGCGAGTAGCAGCAACATAGGCCTATTTCGAGCATATACAAATTAGAAATGTTACTGGTTTAGTTATATGTATTCAAAATTTATGAACTAAATAAGATTTGCTAATATGTGCAGATACGAAAGCAAACACTTGAACCTCATATACTTGCACGTTATTAAGTTTATGCCACATATTAGCTTAGGAAAGTATGTTTAGTTTTTAGTGGATAAATAAATCAAAAAACTTGGCCGAGTTAATATATGAAAGTGCAACTTTGATTATATAAAATGTCGTTATGGTGCGGCTCATTTTTCTTACAACACTAGAAGAATGCTATTAACATGATCAAATGGTACGTACCTTACTCAACCGAGGGTTTGCATTATTGTCAAAACTTCACAGTTTACATATGGCCAACATTCCTACATTATATTTTGCCTTAAACCAGTTTGGATGAAAAATTTAGGCTATCAGCTAAGTGTAACCATAAGTGGATTGCTTACTTTTATTATATAGTTGGCTCTTTTTTTATACCAGAAATGAGCTTATTTTATCCGAATTCTTTTTGTTTATTTATAATGTGTATTGCAATCAATACATGTTTAACTCCTTGCTATGTGTCTACTACAGGAATATGGTATTAAAGGATTTCCAACCATTAAGGTGTTTGTGCCTGGAAAGCCACCTGTTGACTACCAACGAGCTAGGGAGGCCAAACCAATAGCCGAATTTGCACTTAAAAAGGTAAACATATTAAAAGTTACTGTTTAATTCAAATGCAAATGTTTATTTTGGCTATGCTCACTAGATACCATATCCCCACATTGCTTCTTGCATGTGATTATTCTTAACAGAAAAAAATTCTTTTTTTACGCAGATGACAATGGAAAAAACTGAAAAAACTTATTGGAGTAAGGTTGGACAATTTATGTGATTATTCCTAACATAAAAAACTAATTGTTTTTATGTTCTTTTGGTTATCTATTGTTACAGGTATTGATCACGAAGTAGAAAAACGTTTGGTGGACGCATGTGAACAGCGGCCGAAGACATTCCACCATTCTTCTCAAAGCTTTCAAAATGGACTAAGAAGCAGGTTTCCATAAGCTATCAATACACAGCGCATGATAGCCATCATGTTATCTTAATTTTGGATCTCAATATCTTTAAGAGGTTTATGTCCATTTTACACCGAAACTGTTAGTTTGGTATTTATATAATATCATTGTGTGTAACTAATAGTTGTAAGTACTACATCAGTTTTTATTTTTTCCTACATATAAGTTATTCTAACCCCTACTACGCATTATTGACTGTTATTATTTTAGGCCGAAACCACAAAAGACTTAAATGAGTGGAAGGCCGCATTGGAGGAAGCTTTGCCCGATGCACCAACTGCCAGCCAAACAGTAGGGCTATCCCAAAGACCTTACAGAGGAGGAGTTGCAGTTTATCAATTGCCAAACCATTTCGAATGTGATAGTTGTGTTCGGCTGCTTTCTATTTACCTTATGGTTAGGTTGTTGTTGACACTTTAGCTAAACATTTACTAAGTAGCAGATAGCATGTTAATTACGCGAGAAAGTAGCTATATGAAATCTATATGACAAATACTCGAATAACATTTTGATTTGTTACAACTTGATGTGTATTGTTTCCCTGTTATATTTTGCAAACGCAAACGGCCTGCAGCGGAGAGGGGCTTGCAAACACCTCGCAGCGGAGCGCTGGCAAACCCCCTCGTTAAATATATTTTTAAAGAAAAACTAAATCTCATGTTTAAAATATGCATGCCATAATTTAATCACAAACTAGTCATGTATTATTATTTTTTGAAAGAGTAGTCTTGTGTTTGAGCATTCATGATCATCATACTATCATCTTTGACTTTAACATTCTTCAATTAGCAAGAAAAGTCGAGACCATATATAATACAAAATAGAAAGAAAAGAAAAAAAAAGAGTAACACAGGTTTTAAGAATAATAGAAAAAGAAACAAATTAAAAAACATTAAGAGGTCAGTAAAACATTCTCTCCACATCTAGTTAGGTAAAAGATTTGAACATATGAACGAGAAAAAAAACATTTTCATGCTCAAATATGTGACAACATCTGAATAATCAGATTAATAAGTTGTTAAAATACATTTTTTCTATATAACAGACACAACCTTACACTCAATTGATCTATGAAAAAGAAATAAATCTTTTATACGATAAAATAATCTCATCATTTGGAAAGTATTTTGCTAAATCTTATTGAGAAAAAGACTGAGCCAATCAAATTGCTTTATTTTGACACGTGGTAAATTCGAGCTTTCTTATTGACCAGTTGAAATAATTTAGTCAAACTCTGATAAATTTGGTTACTAGAAATTTGGTGGAAAAAAAATCAAAAATTATAGGTGTCAAATTTGTGAAAATAAAAACTTAAAAAAAGAGGGTGTCATAAATAAAAATTTAGTAGTTGAATTTTAAATAAAATTATATAAAGTTAAGTGTAAACTTATAAGTTTTATCTTTTTTAATAATTTTAAAAAATAAACAAATCCCACTTACACTTTATACCTCGTAGACTTTATATTTTAATATACAACATAAATATTGTTTTAAAATTACAACATGTATATGCACGAGATTATAAATATCAAAATGAAAATACAAGTTATTGTGTATATAAATAAATACATGATGTTGTACGTATACGAATAACTCATGTTATTCCTCTTTATGAGTTTAACTCAGGCTTACACATGTTTATAACGGGAATATAAAAGTCAAATGCAAGCACGAGTTATTGAGATATGAAAATAAATATTATTCTCTCCTTGTATGTCCTAGCTAGCTTTTCTATTTAACCACTTGTCATATGTCGGCCCAAACATCAGAACATACAACCGATTTAGTTTCAATAAAATTATTATGGAATCAAGAGCGGTTTTAACCTAGAAATCATCAAACGCCGCCATGGCCGGCGATGAAAACCCTAACAATACCTCATAAAATGGTCTCGATGGCGATCAAGAAAACCCTAACTCTACCCCCAAAGCCGGTCTCGATGTTAACTCCCCCCTCTACATACATGTTTTGGATTACCCAAAACAAATGCATGTTAACGATACTTTAACAAATAACAACTATGCCGATTGGTCGCAAGAGATGATGAATTTCTTGTTTGCCAAGAACAAAGTCGGATTTATCGATGGGTCAATAAAGAAACCCAATAAAACAGCTACTGACTACATGTTTTGGATGCGTTGTGATGCTACGGTGAAAGGATGACTCACAACGGCTATAGAAAAGGATATAAGCAACGGTGAAAAAGTATGCGAGTATTGCTAGTGAGATCTGGAATGATTCGGGAAAGAGAGTGCCCTAGGGCATACGAACTAAAACAGATTCTCACTGGAACGCAACAACCAGGAGCATCAGTTTCTGCATACTACACTAAGCTACGAGGACTTTGGGACAAATTGGAGATGGTTCTGTCTATCCCACATTGTACATGTTCCGGCTGCAAGTGTGGCATCGAAAAGAAGATGGAGGATCTTTGAGAAAAGGAAAGACTCTATGAGTTCCTCATGGGTCTTGACAGCAAGTTTGTTCTCATCTAGACGTAAATTCTAGCCACATACCCTGTTCCAAAGTTACGAAACACTTACACCTCATTGCAGAAGATGCACGACAACGTACTGTTTCCAGTGAGAAGAAAACCACGATGGATTCAGCGGCTTTCAAAACCTTCAGCCACGCCAGAAAAAAAAGAATGTAAACTAACAAAGGGATAAAACCATCAAGCGGGACAACAAACACATCGAGACAAGTGAAATTGCATCGAATGTGGGAAAGAATGACACACCCGTCAAGGGTGTTTCAAACTTATAGGCTATCCCAAATGATGGCGTGGAAATAAGAAGCGAGATGACAATAAGCCAAAAGCCGCATGCATTGAAACCGGCATAAGTCCCATACCAGGTTTGACTAACGAGCAATATACCAGCTTTTTAAAACACTTTGCATGGAGTGCGAGAAGAACAAAAGATGATACAAACTTAACGGCCTTCACAGGTAACATTGATTCGGAAAACGATTGGGTAATAGATTCGGGGTCCACCAAACATATTACACACAATGTTGAAATACTAGAAAATAAAGTTTCATGTTCTAATGAAGACCCCGTTGTCATTCCTAACGGAGATTCATACCCTTTAAGGGAAAAGGGTGAGTGCACCTTAACAGGGAGTGCAAAAATAAAAGGAGTACTTTACATTCCTAAATTCACTTGTAACCTCTTGTCGGTTAGTAGATTATGCGAGGATCCTCAATCAGCAATAAAATTCTTCCCTAATCTTTGTGTCATGCAGAAATTTCACACGAGGAACTTGATTGGTACGAGTGAGTGCAGAAGTGGTCTCTACCGAATGGGGATGTTTGGAACCGAGAAAAAGGCTTGGATGACTACCACGAATGTTTGGCATAGTAGGCTGGGTCATGCTTCCGGTGATAAACTTTCTCAGATTGATTTTCTTAAAAATGTTACCTTTAATAAGTTATGTGATTCTTGTTCTAGAGCCAAGCATACTAGACTTCCTTTCCAATATAGTGTAATTAAGACTAGTGATTATTTTGAGTTAATGCATTGTGATGTTTAGGGAAAGTATCGTTTCCTTTCACTTTCAGGAGCAACCTATTTTTTAACGATAGTTGATGATTATAGTAGAAGTGTATGGGTTTTTCTATTAAAACACAAACATGAAGCTAGTACATGCCTCATAAAATTTTACAAGTTAGTAAAAACCCAATTTGGAAAAACAATTAAAAGAATTCAAAGTGATAATGAAGGGGAATTTACTTCTAGTGAAATGGCTCAATTTTATGAAGAAAAGGGCATATTATTGGAGACTACATGTCCTCACACCCCTCAACAAAATGGGTGGTGGAACGAAAACATAGACACAATCTTGAAACCGCTCGTGCCCTTCGGTTTGAAGCCAAACTCCCCAAGAGATTTTGAGGTGAATGTGTCTTAACCGCCGCTTATATTATTAACTGATTGCCATCTAAAGTTATAGGAAATAAGACTCCTTATGAGATCATCTTTCAACGAAAACCTAATTATAATCACATGAGGGTCTTTGGGTGTTTGGTCTATTTTATAAGCAATGAAACGAAAGGGGACAAGTTTGAAGCAAGGAGAGACCGGGGGTATTTTGGGTTATCCTTAAGGAACGAAAGGGTATAAAAATTTTGATATTGAAAATAAGAAAGTGATTGTTTCATGAGATGTCAGGTCATCAGTTTCTTTTTAGCAATGGAGATAATGAAAAAAAATAGAGTGATCCATTCAACCCTACTAATGACGCCCAAACTGGGCTTGATTACAATGCCCAAGCTGAATGGGAAGACATCCATGACCAAAACGAACACAATTTCCCGGCCCACAACTATGACACCGAAAATAGTTTAAGCCCAAATACAACAAACACTTCTGCCCAAGTTTAAATGTTAATTCATCAGATGTTGAAGAGAATCAAAACAATACTTTTGATGATCCTCTAACGACTTTGCCAACTCGTGAAACAAGAAACATAAAGCAACCTAATCATTTTTCCGATTACCAAGTCCAATTGCCCCCATCGGTTGACCATGCACAAGCGTCATCAAGTAAAGCGTCCTCTACGGTACACCCTCTCTCTAACTTTGTTACATATAACCATTTTTTTAATGCTCACAAAGCTTTCTTAGCGACCATTGATTCAAATGATGAGCCGAAATATTTTCATCAAGCTGTTAAAGATGATCGGTGAAAAGAGGCCATGAAAAACAAAATTCAAGCTTTAGAGCAAAATGGGACATGGACATTGGAAGATCTTCCTAAAGGTAAACATGCCATTGATTCCAAATGGGTTTATAAAATAAAGTATAAACCCAATGGTAAAGTTGAAAGGTATAAAGCTCGGTTAGTCGTGAAGGGTGTTACGCAAATGGAAGGTGTCGATTATCACGACACTTTTACACCGGTTGCCAAGCTTGTAACTGTTCTAACTCTTCTGGCTATAGTAGTCAAGAGAGATTGGATGATTCATTAACTCGACGTCAATAATGCTTTCTTGCATAGAGATCTAAGCGAAGAAATTTATATGAAGATTCCTTAAGGTTTTGTGAAGGATGAAGATACGCGCATCTGTCGGTTACGCAAGTCCCTTTACGGTTTAAAGCAAGCCTCACATAACTGGTATAAAAAAATTCACCAATGCCCTTGTTATTCTTAGGTTTAAACAGTCACGAGCCGACTCCTTTCTTTTTATTTATAAAGATGGTGATAGTTTTGTAGCAGCTCTTATCTACGTTGATGACATTGTAATAGTGGTATGTGTGTAATTACACATACCTTTTACCTTAAAAATCGACCATAAACGACCAAAAACGCACATAAAATGCCATATATATGCTTGTTTTTGTGTTTGTACTGTACAGGTACCGGATATTCACTAAAAGACAAAAATCAAAGCTAAACAAGACAAAACCGAACACGGATTTGGAAAGAGTGTGAAAAACTGAGGCCAAGGGTACAAAAGGATTGAAAACGGAGCTCAAACGGAAATTATCGGATCGACTCGACAAAGTTTGCGCATTTAATAAAGACAAAACAAAGTCAAAGTCAACCCCGGGATACGTCGTTGGAAAAGGCATCAAAAACCGAACCCGAAAAACCAAAGTGTTAAAAGTGGGCCCACCCGTACCCACCTA
>BQNB010111202.1:0-22400 GCA_026074375.1 Tanacetum coccineum
TTGTCTACTTTAGTTATGCAAGTTACCTTGCTTAATGAGATATTGACAATGCAAGTAATGTAATAAAGCGAAAAATTTTCCAGTACAATTGTGATCATAGTAAAATAGGTTGATGAAAATTCTTGGGTTGTTATAATACACATGTCTCTATTACACATTCTAATCTAGGTAAGGGGACAACACACTTTCTAAGGTCAGTGATGACACTGACCTTGTTCTTATACTCTATTCAGGATAGTCTGACTTAAGGGAATAAGTACTTGATTTTATCCCTTCAAACTTATCCCGCCTATTCTTTAGTCTTTGGACTTCATTGTTTCTAAGGAGATCGTATGGGGTTCAGTGAGCTTATTGGCACAGCTCACTAAACCCGTCATCTTATTATTTGGCTCAGGGACTTCATTCACTGAGTGTCGCCTCATTGAATGGTTGTATCTTTCTTCTTAGACTCAGGTTGAGCACTTGAAGGCAACTTACTGAATGACTATTCATTCATTGACTTGAGTGATGTTGAAGGTTATCTAACAATTAGGATATTTTCTATTTAAATCCTCAGTGAAAGATCATTGAGCACTGAATTAGCCTAACAACAGTATTTCATCAATATTGAAGATATTCCAGACCTAAATGATGAAGTACTCTACAACATTCAAAATACCTTCTTCAGGTTCCACAAAGGCGCTGGTATTAATGACCATGCAAGGACTTTCAGATCTATCTTGATTGATGAAGTTGACAAAATGTAGAAAACATGTTTTATCTAAACACTTAACCAATCAATGAAGAAACTAGAGAGAGAAAAGGATGGAAAGAAGGTTTCTAGAGAGAGAAAGAAAAATACAATATTAGATTAGATGTGTGTGTGAAATGGAACCAACCAACACCCTCTCCAAGCTATAGAGAGGGTATTTATACATCATATGGCCGGTTGGGCCTTAACTTCCATGGGCTTTCCATGGGCTTTGGTCTAACTAGCTTATAAATGTTCCAAAAATTAACTAAGGCCTACGAGCTACGTATTCTATGAGTAACCGAGACATTTCTCGATTTATAACAATCTCCCCCTAAGGGAGGTCACGTCAATTTACAAAATCTTAAGCTTTACATTCTATGAATGTCTTTAGTCTTTGCTTGTGGTCTTGAATGTTGTCTTTTATCTTGTGATATGTGTAGTGATCTTTAGACTTTAGGCTTGAGATAGTTCCTTTAAGCTTGACTTGCGTGTGATCTTTGAGCATCTTGAGATCATCAGCTGAATATAATCTCTTATCATCATCTTGTGAGATTTTTCCTTCTTATGTACAAGACTTTTGGACAGACATGCTCATACTTTTCTTGATCTTGAAAGCTTATATAGTCATCTTTCTTGAAGTTGTTTAACTTTAACACTTCGTCACTTCAAGAAGGTTGTGTGGTAAAAGAGTAGTGAAAGTCTTGAAACATGTACTTGAGCTTTCATAATGTCTTTACATTTGTTGGTCGAGTATAAGCATGCGGCTATGAATCTTAACTTGTCTTGAACTAGCTGCGGCCACCATCGGATTACCTGCATGAATGGGTTAGTGATAAACAACATATATGGATGAAAGTGTCTTTGTCACTTTGTCAAATACGGTTTCAATAACCACGGTTCATGTTAATCAGTATAAATACTGCCTGTGATCAGGTAGAATTCTGAAGAATCTCCTTGATAGGGTTTCGCAGCTGCACTAGCCGTTCTTATTACCAGAGCGTCTCAAATCAGACAACATGGTATGAGTGAACTAGAGAGACAAAGTCTTACTGATTGAATAAAAAAATTGATTTGAAAATCAATCGATGTGTCACTTGCTAAAGTGTTTTTGCGACACATCGAGAGTTTTAAGCATTTCAAAATTCGTCAACCGTCAATTCATAGTCTGGACCGAATCGATATCTAGTGTCACAAGTTTGATCCATATAGGATCTCATAAGTCACCTACTGCAGAGCTTGTTTGATGTTGGCTCTAGAAGGATTTCCATCGTCATTGTGAATACTTAGGTATCACTCTGATGTTCTGGCAAAATCATTAGGATAATGCATAGGACTCATAAGATATTATTTGTTTTCATAGTGTATGAAAAACAAATATATTGGAATAGTGTCCTAGTGAGATTCATGGATGATCTCTTTATGGCTCTAGACTCGATAGTGCACTTTAGTTTTAGTAATCAGAGGCTGGAGCAGACTGCCACCTTTTTAATACAAACTAACTCGGAGTGAGAAAGTCGATAGAAATATGTGTAATCTCCATGAGAAATGAAACAAGAGTCTTTTGAGAGACCTTGAGTGGCTAGGGAGGGTTATGCATAACATCACTGGGTCTATGATGAATATCTTCAATACCAGACAATAGCTTAGTGTTTCTGATAGCATATGTATTGACCTGGTTTTTGCCTAAGTGTAAGGAAGGCTTCTTTCTTTTCACCCTTTATCTTAACTTTTCATTTTTATTCTTCAACCCCTTCAATGCTTACCAAGACTTTATCACTAACACCTTGTTAGGTTCGTTTCAGTGTTAGCTCTGTCTTAGTCTTCATTTTTCCCTTTTCTTACTTTTTCTCATTTTTATCACACCTAAGGACTTCTATTCTATCTAATGGAATGTCCTTAGGTAGATCCCTCCGGTTCTGGCTGGATCGTAGGACAGATACCTAACCTAACCACCTTATAACTCCATAAAATTAAGTACATGGTCGGTATATTGGTATTGCCACAGTTGCCAATAAAACCATTTTTCAAATTTTGCCAAGGTACTTGTGATATAATATCAAAATGTTAATACCTCGATAGTTTTTAACATTTCAAACTTGCTCCCCCTGCATATGTGCATCGATATTTGAAAATGTTTATCCCATATGAGGAAGAAGCTGCACCAAAGTCATTAAGATCACATTTTACAAATTATATATATTGTAATCACATTTTCTCCCCTATCAAAAATGTCAAATCTCTTGATATTTTGGATATCAATTGATTCAAATATGTATGAAAATTATTTAGGAAGAAAATGTTCTAATTATATATCAAGCCTTTTATTAGGAACATCTTAATGCTCCCCTTAATTTATGAGGGAATTATATGGTGTTTGAGTACATTAATTTGAAAAATTTTAAATTTACTATGAATTCTTGAAAATTCGTACTCAAAACTATATATGCCTATTATTAGTCTTACACTACTTATTTACATATTCACAAGTTTTATAATTACGAGGTTTGACCTGAAAGAGTAGAACAAAGTATGACAAAGTCATATTGTCTGCTGAAGCAGTCTAAGGTCTTCCCCGTATTCCCTTCCTCCAACAAACTTTTCCAAGCTTCTCATCAACCTTCTTTCCAGCAAGTGACAATCAATATCTTTCACCATGATGCGAGACCGTTTCTTGTCCAAGTTACTCCATCTCCTTCTTGGCATGACACTGTTATACCTCATCTTCAAGTTGTTGGCCATGTCTGTGACTTTATCCTGAATTGATATGAGTGTAACATCACTGAACCTGTAGAGCTCGTGAGAACACATCAGTCTATTTCTCTCTAACTTGTCCAAGTAGATGACACCTTGAGGGTTAGAGTATGCGGTATATGGTTCTAGGTCAGTGATGTCGGCCTTATGCGTCAGTGGCCTTGAGATGTTGAGCTTCTTCTGGTAGCTTTCGACTCTAAGTCGAAGATCTTCCACTCTCTTCTGGATTACAATACGTCTTGTGAACATACATAATGATGCGGCCAAGTTCACAATGTCCTTGCCTTTGAGGTTAAAGAGTCTATTTTGAACAACAAGGAGCAGCATGTCATCGATGTCATTAAGATGAAGTCTAGGAAAGTCTCCTTCCATGAACGTGTATAATTGCTGATCTGATCTTCGAACTTCAATCTCCTCTAGGTGACCATACCCATACCACTTGTTAACTTTGACCTTGATCACTGCCAGAATTCTTTTGGTGGAGTACACATCATGTTTGGACACCCTGTTGGTTGCATATCCATAGAATGTTTGTCTTTTGGGTCCCTAGTGTGAAGACCTAAAGCAGCATGCTTGTTATAAGCTACTTTTATAGGACTCCATAATATAGGTATCATATCTTCAATTCCTTGTAAGTTGTACTTAGCAGCCTTCGTCTTGGTTAAAGAAGTCGTGTATGTTCTTTCGGTGCTTCCTCCTTGCAAGTATGCCAAATCATTGTTAAAGAAGTAATTAGCCGAGAAAATTTGATGATTTCTTGATTTAACCAGAGGTAGTGGTTTGCTTAAGTCGAACAGATATCTATCTCCTTTAGGGTTATTCCAGTCTAATTGAATATTTAGAGCTTTGTAACATTCTTCCATATTGTATTCGAGCTCCACATAACTCTTGCAAGTGCCTTTGAGAAGATTGTAAACCGGTCCTACCAAATCAGCTTTTGTTAGATCACTAATCTGTAGGTGGTTCATGGCAAATGCAGTGAAATCAATTGGAGTGCTCATCAATTCATTAAACGTTTTAGAAGGTTTTTCTGCTTTGGCAAGATCACTAATCTAATTTTGAGTAGGTCCACCATCAACTGTTTTCCCTTTGTTCCATTTAGGATCTGGCGTGGGAGGTCTTTCTGGTTTCTTAAACCAATCCTTTGGGTTAGTCTTGACAATGGGTGGTTCAGAAGTGTTACCCATGTCTTCTCCAGGATTCTATGGTAATTGAGTATTAGCAATTTCAAACATTGTCTACTCTGCTTGAGCAGACTTGACAGTAGATTTAGGTTGAAATTTGGTTGTACCTTTAGAGTTTCCAGTTGACTTAGCCTTCTTTGATGGTTCAGTTTCTTTGCTCGTCTTCTTCCTTTTCAACCATTGGTCTGGTCTAGCAGGAGGGCCTTCATCTTTTTAAACATCATCTGGATTTCTCTTCTTTAACCTGTTTACAACACCTTTGTCCATGGCATCTTAATCCTCAATAGTAGACTCCATGAGAGCATGATATAGAGCCCTGTGCTTGGTGGTTTTGTTAAAGGACTTAGTTTTAGTCATTGTTTCAAACAAGGTTCTTTTTTGATCAAATTCTTGTAATTCAGTCATATCAGATGAAGTAATGGTGTATTTGGTCTCTTGTTGTTTTCCTGCTTTTTCCATCTTGATCTTACGAATATCAGCAGCACTTTTTCGAGAATCCAGTTGCTTGTTGATTGCATCTGCTACAGCTGCTGCAGGAACACTGTGTTCTTGAATAAATTCAGCAAGGTGTTTCTTGATCACCTTCTCAAGAGTATCATCAAGATTTGTTCCAAGGCATTCTTTAACAAAAGATGGTACCTCAGATTTTATTGTTACAAGAATTATTGAATCGTGATTAATATCTTTGAGAATCTTAACTTCCTTCTCCAAGTCAGACACTCTTTGATGGATAGTTGTAAGGGTTGTAGAATCAGGAACAATAGTGGTTGAGATTGTTGCTTTTGTATTTGTTGGTGTTCGTATCGGTGTTGATTGTTGTGGAAGAGGGATGAATGGTGAAATAGGTGGAGGAATGGTTGTTGTTGGAGCTGTTAAAGATTCAGGAATTACTGAAATAGGTACGTTGAGAAGTTGTGAGGTATGAGTACTTTGATCTTCGTGTTGGACGTTGATTTCAATCATTGAGATAATTTTAGTTTCAGCCGAGGGTATGTTATCAAAGTTGAGAAATTTAGCGGCATAGTCGGATGAGATAGAAGAACTTGGTAGTGGAAATTCAGTCTTCTGTGTAGTGGGGGCAGTTGTAACTGTTTCTTGAGCATCATCCTTGACATGATCACCTGCAACCTCTTGGTTAACGTTCTTGTGCTCAGTATTTACATTTTCAGCATCAGTCATCTCCTCGTCATCTTTCCCTTCATCAGCGAGCTCTGCATTTTCAACTCCACATTCTCATCATCATACATTTCTTTATTAATACGATCATATTCTTCATCATCTACATCATCTGTTTCATCATCCGTAGGTACATAATCATGTGGTGTATGTACAAACTCATCTTCTTGTGTTTCTTCTTCATCATCTGTCTTATTGAGATCAATGCTTTTGTCATCATCATATTCAGTTCTTTCATCATCACCTTGTTGATCATCATCATCATCATCACTAACTCCCCAAGATTCATACTCACTATCTGAAGAATCAGCTTTGGACACATCAGGAACCCCTGGTTTTAAACCAGTTCCTTCATGTGTGTCAATGGACTTGCCTTTTGGCTCATTAGGAACCTCTAGTTGAAAACCAGCTCCATCACCTGAGCCACCTGACTGATGCAAGTGTGTTTCCCGTTTTCTCCTTTTGATAGCTTTCTTCATTTGAGCCTGTTCCTTTCAGCATGAGCTGGTGTCTTCTTCTTTGATACAGACACACCAGGAGTATCTTTGATTTGAACACCAGTTGGCTGTCTTCTAGCAGCAGGTTTCTTGGCAATTTTCTTGACAGGTTCTTCAACTATGATGAGAGTTTTCTTCTTTGATGGAGAAGCGGGTTTCTTAAATTTCCTTGCTTTCTTGGGAGTTGCTTCTCCTATAGCAAATGCTAGATAAGTCTTATAGCTAGGAGAGTTCCACATCTTTGAATTAGTCATCTTTACAGGAATTAGAGCTCCATATGTTTCATATTCATCAGTTTTCGAGACAAACTTCAAGGAACCCAAGAGAGTGTTGATACAATCAATTATATACGTATAATATCAAAGTATAAGAAATTTCACTAATAATCCTTAAGGACAAAGATTAAAAGCAAATTCTACACAAAATACCGTACGTTAACCGGTAAGTGTTCACCGGGTCATTTATACCTTAAGAATTATGAATTGATACCTCGTTTTTGTTTGGACAATGATTTGAATGGTTCTAAGATCTTTGATTTCTAAAACTAAATCCTACTAGTGGGCAAATAAAGGGCACAGATAAAAATAACTACGAAAAACGTTAACGGGAATAAAAGAAACGTAACTGCCTAAGACACTGTCATCTCTGACTATATGCATGAACATTCTGTTCCTCATAGAGATGGACTTGTCTTTTGAAATGAACTGTTAGATGATGGCCTTTTAAAATCTGGGATAGGGCATGTTCTCCTTTCTTTTAGCACTAGAGTCTCTGTTGTCAATCTGGAACATGAAATCTTCCCAAATTAAGTCTACAAAGTCTACATTCTTTCTGTAGAACATCCCTCACAGGATTTGTGCTCTTGAGAGTCTGATCTTATCAAGACCTATGGTTTTCCCCGAAAGGCATTTGTTGATGATGGCAGCAAAGGTTCTCCAAGGTTGGTGCATGTGGTCTATATACACCTCGGTAACAGATCTAATATCTCCTTTGTAGCCAAGTTCCTTGATGAATGAGACAATTTCCTCATCAGAAGGAGGTTCATCAAACTCTTGATTCTGAAGTCTAGGACAGATCTAGAGAATATCTCAAAAGACTTCCACATCAATTCTGCACTTTTTCTTGTCAAGTTTAAACTGGTACGAAGATGAGTCTTTAATCTTGGAGATGGTGAACCAAAACTATTGCATATAAATTTCTAAGACATCTGCAGTGATTAGAAAAGCAGGGTAGCAAGGAGAGAGTGCGAGTGCATCTAAGACAACTTGATAAGTTGGTTCCTTTGGAGTTTTTGAGGGATTAATTCTCTTGTTGTACTTTCCAATCTTGACTCGATCATCAGGTGTGACCAAAGCATTGTCAAGAGCAGTTTGTTGAGCAACAATTGGATTCATGGTTCTGCTAAGAATTATACAAGCAGATATATATTATTGATTGAGAATTTGGTTCATGTATTTTGATAGTTTTAAGATGCAAGTTGTGATTATTAACTAGGGAATTAAGCACAAATTATCAGGCAAACTATTGTGAAACACAACAAAGGTTAATTAGCGAATATTAGAAAGTCAACTTAAAAAGTCAACAGACTAGATATTGGTCAAACAAAGTCAAAACAGTCTAATTTCAATCTAGGTCAAACAATGTCAAACCTAAATAATCATGTATATTTCGCCCAGTGTTAACACAACTTATGTTTCGCCTAGTTATAACTTAGGTATGTTTCGCCTAGAGTAAAACATGTATGTTTCGCCTAAGTAAAGACGTATGTTTCGCCTAGTTATAACTTAGGTATGTTTCGCCTAGAGTAAAACACGTATGTTTCGCCTAAGTAAAAACATATGTTTTGCCTAGGCTTATTCCTAGGTATGTTTCGCCTAGGATTAATACTAGGTATGTTTTGCCCAGGCTTAATACCCCATATGTTTTGCCTAGTTATAATTCACAAACATCACAACCTTCATTTTCCAAGCATCTAAGTTAAACCAAACATGATTCTAGCAAACACAAACAACACATGAACTCTTTTAACAAGAATTTTCCCATAAGAACACCAACATTTGTTATATTTCAAGCGTAACGACACGTTTAACCATGGTTAACAAGTTTTGATGTTCTAGCTTGTTTTTGCACTGTATCACTTACAAGAAACATTATAGCACATATAGAACACAAACCCACAAACATTTACATGTTCTTATCATTTCCCCTAAAATTTCGAACCTAGAATCATTAATAGCTCATTCAAGTGTTAACCCTATTAAAAACTATTACAAGCGAGTAATTTATACCCCTTAGATATCAAAACCCCCTAATCAATTTGACAAAAACACCACTTTTAATTTTGAAGAACCCTAACCCAATTTCTAGGGTTTTTCGAGAAAAAAGTGTGAATTTGATTAAATTATTTTGATTAGATGATGTTGTGAGTATAATGAACAAGTTTGTAGTTTACCTTAAGGATTAAAAGACACGATTTCTTGATGTTCTTGGTGTTAGCCGAATTTATCAATGGAGAAAAAAATGGAGGTATTTGTTTGAGTGAATGAAACGAACGGGTGGGGGTGGGGAGGGTTATTCAAAATGTTTGAGTTTTTTACACTTTTGCCCCATGTAGTTTCATGGCCCTTTCAGTTTTCCTATTACACATTTTCTAAGGCTAAATCTAGTTTCACTTTTGGCACAAATAGTCTCTAATGGTTTAAAATACTAGACTTAGCTTCTTATTTTGTTATTAAGTCCCTAAAGGTTTAAACACCTAACATATAAAGCCCAATTGAGTTAAAGTTAATGAACTCCCCGTTAAATATTGATCCGTTATTGTTTAAAACCTTTTTCTTTTATCAAATTATGATTTTTGAAGAAGATTATTTGACATTTTCTCCTCCTCAAATAATGACCTGTTTTCTATTTAAAGAGTTGTAGTCATTGTTTGAGTGGTCAAATGTCTTTGAAAATCATTTTCTGATGAAACATTGATATGATTAAGTTCCTTTTTAAATCAACACCACAAAAATAAGATTTCTCTTATTGTAAACAAATAAATGCACTGACACGTACACTTATTGTATATAGGAAGCACGGGTTGTGTTGCAAAGTAAACACAAGTCTTTGTATGAATATAAAGTAATTCATACCTGAGAAAAATTAATTTCCCGTTGAAAGGTCAAGTTTTCTTTTTGGTTAAATACTTGCCTTTAAAATTAGGACCGCGTTGCTATCAGAAATAATAGCAAACCATACATTGACATGTTTTGAAAATATTTAGAACTTCTGCTCGAACTTTATTTACAGCCTCATGTCATTATTGAATGACATTTCTAAGGCCGTAAATGTTTGGATTTAGACTAGTAAAATACGCAAATGTATACAGTGTTCGAGTATAAATTTTTAAGAATTTCTTAATAAATTCAAAATCTTTCAAATTAATGTACTCAACACTATATATATAAATCCCTCATAAATTGTGTCGTTAAAATACATTAACTCCCCTTTAAATTGTGATCCGTCATTATCAAAAACTTTATTTTGTGACTTATTTTGAAAGACCGTTTAAAATATTATTTGATGGCATTTTCTCCCCCTCATATAATGACTCGTTTTTCTATTTAAAGAGTTGTAGTCATTGTTTGAGAGGTTGAATTAGCATTTAAATCTTTTTGTGAGATTCCTGAAGATACTGATTCATTTTGAAAGACAAATTTTTACCAATAAAAATAAGATTTCTCTTATTTTGAAAAATAAATGCACTGACACGTACACTTAATTTTTAAGGAAAGCACGAGCTGTGTAGCAAAGTATACACAAGCCTTTGCATGATCATAAAGTAGATCATGCCCGAGAAACTTAATTCCCGTTGTGAGGTCAAGTTTTCTTTTTGACGAAATACTTGCCTCTAAGATGAAGAACGAGTTGCAGTCTGAAATAACTGCAAGCCAATGACATGTTTTGGAAACATTTAGAACTTCTGCTCGAACTTTATTTACAGCTCCGTGTCATTATTAAATGATATTTCTTAAGCCAGAAATATTATCGATTCTAGAAGACATGTCATGAAAAACATATTTTTGGTATTTTTTGATTTTATATTTTTCTATTTTCTTTTTATAATTTTTTTATAAGAAGTAAAATTGTAAAATTTTATAACAATGAAAAATCTTTTGTTTTTATATTTTCTTATTTACATATAGTACATAGGATATGTGAAGAGTTACCACCATTACTCTTCCTCTTCTTTAGCTAGATTTTTCAGAGTCTTGGGAGACATGCTTTTCATTCCAAGCTTTTCTATCAAGAAGTTGAATCTTTCCCATGGAAAAGCTTTGGTGAAGATGTCTAGTTGATATTCGATTCTGACAAAGTAGATTTACACCACTCCATGTTCTAATTGCTCTTTAATAAAGTGGTATCTCACATCTATATGCTTGGATCTTGAGTGTTGAACATTGTTGCAGCATAAAGCGATTGCACTCTTGTTATCATCGTACAGAGGAATCTTAGTGAATTTAAGCCTATAGTCTGTTAGTTGTGATCTCAGCCATAAGATTTGAGCACAACACCTAGATAAAGCTATATATTTAGCCTATGTACTAGAGATAGTAATGCTCTTTTGCTTTTTGGATGACCAGCTAACAAGTTTATTCCCCAAGAATTGTGCACTTCCATGTGTGTTTTGTCTAGTATCTTGACACCCGACGTGGTCTACATCTGCATATGCTGTTAGAGTAATGCAAGAATCTTTCGAATACTAAAGACCCTTATCAATGGTTCCTTTCAGGTATCGAAATATTCGCTTAACTGCATGTAAGTGCTTTTCGGTAGGCTTTGCCTGATACCGAGCACACATGCACACTACAAATATGAGGTCTGGTCTACTGGATGTAAGATACATTAAGGAACCAATAATACCACGGTAATGTATATGATCGAATGGTTTCCCCTGTAGATCTTCATCCAATTTACTTTTTTCCACCATAGGGGTGTCAACAGGATTACTAGATAGCATACCATATTTCTTTATTATATCAAGAGCATAATTAGACTGGTTAATAAAGATGCCTCTAGGACTTTGTGAAATTCGAAGTCCAAAAAAAACATTTTGCCCATCATCAAAATCTTAAATTTTTAGAAGTCATTATTTTAGAAAATTCATCACACATAGCATGATTAGTAGAGGCAAATATTATATCGTCGACGTAAATTTGTACCAATAGGATGTCGCGGCTTGCTTTCCTGGTGAAAAGTGTTGGATCGACTGCACCTTTGGAGAATTCTTGTGATAGTAGACAACTGGAACATCTATCATAACCACATGCGGAGCTTGTTTAAAACCATAGAGTGCCTTTTTGAGCCTGTACACGTGGTTTGGCTTGTCTTGATCTAAGAATCCTTTCGGTTGACTAACATAGACCACTTCGCGAAGCTCGCCATTCAAGAAAGCCGTTTTGACATCCATTTGATAGATTGTCATGTTCTTGTTGGCAACATTTGCAATGAAGATACGAATGGCCTCTATTCTAGCAACAGGTGCAAACGATTCCTCGAAATCAATCCCCTCCTCTTGACGGTATCCTTTAGAAACTAATCGAGCCTTGTTTTTTAGTATACCCGCTAGTTCATCTTTCTTGACTTTATAGATCCACTTCAGTTTGATCACCATCACGAAATCTGGACAGGTACTAATTCCCAAACTTGCAGTCGCTCGAATTCATGTATTCTCTTGCATAGCTTTCAATCCAAGAGTATTCAAGCAATTGCTTTTTTTTTTTTTTTTTTGTTTTTTTTTTTGTTTTTTTTTTTTTATTCCTTTATTTTTTTTTTTTTTTTTTTTTTTTTTTTTTTTTTTTTTTCTTTTTTTTTTTTTTTTTTTTTATTTTTTTGTTTTTTTTTTTTTTTTTTTTTTTTTTCTTTTATTTTTTCTTTTTTTTATTCTTTACTTTTTTTTTTTTTTTCTTTTTTTTTTTTTTTTTTTTTTTTTATTTTTTATTTTTTTTTTTTTTTTCTTTTTTTTTTATTTTTCTTTCTTTAAAATTCTTCATTCAACTGAAGTGAGAAAGGCATCAAAATAACACCACATAGCATCAGTCTTAAGTTGCTTTCTTGTGAAGACTGATCGAGAAGGATTCCAAACACATTTGCTAATGGATGATTCTTAGTCCATTTACCAAGAAGATCTAACGGAGTGTGGTATGGACGCACATTTAATGACGATCCTTGAGAAGTCGATTCTTCATGAATAGTTTCATGAAGTAGATCATCATGAAAGTGTGAGTGTTTTGGGATTCTTCAACACCTCGAAGATAATTTAGAGATTGTTCTCGTTCTTTTTGTTGATGGTTTACTTGAAGATAGTTGCATCTTTGGTCAACTAAAGTTGACACAGTGAACAAGTTGGATCACAGTCTTACAGAGCAGCAACCTGCACGAACTGAGAAACACACTGGTGGAGAGTTAAGAAACGCATCAAACATTGTTGGCACGAAGATATCCCAATCATTATTTATGGGTGGTACATATGGTGTTAAAGAAGGAGGATTTGTTATGAGTCCTGAACTGAGTGTTCCATGAGTCATTAGTTAAGGCCCGGGTCCTGAACTAAATTATTCATAAGCCATATGACCATTTGCGAAATCTATCAACTTTTGATCACAATTATTTACACATCTCCCCTTTAGGGGGGGGGGGGGGGGGGAGGGTGGGGGGGGGGGGGGGGGGGGAGATAAAGGAATAGTGCAGTATGGGGGGGGGGGGGGGGGGGGGGGGGGGTGGGGGGGGGGGGGGGGTGGGGGGTAAGGGGGGGGGGAGGGGGGGGGGGGGGGGGAGAGGCGGGGGGGGGGGTGCTGGTTGGGTGGTTTGATTGTTTTTGTTAGTTTTGTATGGTTGTGTAGGTGATTAGGGTTTTTTATTATGGTGGATTGTGTATGGGGGGTGTTTTGAATTTATTGTTTGGGAAGAGAGAGTTGTGTAACGAAGGAAGGGGTGATGAACTTAAGTTTTGTCTTCAGACACCATCGTTCATGTTCATCAGATTTTAATTCTTTGAACACCTGGTTTCTGAGATATAAGTCTTTTCAGCAACCAAACTCTGAGTCTTTCATTTTTAGGATTGAAAGATGTACTTGCACTTAAGTTAAGAGTACCTGCATTGACATTAAGAGTTTGTTCGCATTTATATGGCTTAATGATATCTTCATTTGAATCATTTGGGGGTTCACTGTCAACCTTGGTTGTGATATCGGTGAACATCTTTCCAGTAGGTATCCACCTAAGACCAGCAATCTTGAAAATTTTACCCGTCGGTTTCCACCTAAGACAAAATCTAAGAGTGTTTGGTTTCTCATGCACAGCGGAAGACTTATTGGGAGAAAATCTTTGTTCTATAACAATATGCCTACCAGGTTTCTGAGTATGACTCTTTGGTTCTACGGGTTTGTTACTATTTCTAGTCTTATGAGATTGAACCTTAGCTCGAAAATTCACTTCATTCAGGAACTTTGTTATACAACCATCGTGGTTTGCATTAAAGACACATTTCTGACATGTAGAAAAAACAAAGTGTTTGGAGTCTGAAAAAGAACCAGAATTCCTAGAGTGTTCTGCTACAGGCACAGTTATGCAACTACTCTTAGAAGTAGGCCAATTCCTATTTGTTTGATTATTGTCTCTAGGTTTTGGTTTGCTACTCTTAGTAGTGTTTTGTAATTTAGCAGAAGGCATCACACTAGTTGTTGACTCCCTATCTCTTTCTTGTGTTTTTTCTTAGCTTCTTCTAGAAACTACTTATGAGCCATGTCATTTGACCCATACGATTTTTAAAACTATTCCTAGATGAGCCAGATGCCATCACATGATGAGGTTTTACAAATACAGATTCTTTAACTTTAGGCAAATAATGAGGAGTGCTGGTTTTGGCAAATCTTTTTTCACATCAACTTGGGTGCAAATCGTGGTTTTGAAAATTTTGGTTGTTCAAATTGAAACGCATTCGGTTGTCTAGCAACTGATTGGTTTCTTAGTGGTTGTAAAACCGGTTCCCCCAAGATTGATGATTTTGCAAACTTAGTATCCACACTATTTCCTTTTAACTTTCTTAAATCATTTTTCACTGCTGCATTTGCAAAAACCTTTTCCTGAATTTGAGCTTTTTAATCACGGCTAGTGCAGCTGCGAAACCCTATCAAGGAGATTCTTTTGAATTCTACCTGATCACAGGCAGTATTTATACTAATTAACGGGGAACCGTGGTTATTGCAACCATATTCGACAAAGTGGCAAAGACACTTTTAAATATTTACGGCTTTATTTCTAAATATGCTAGATGTGTTTTTATGAAAGAGAGTTTTGATCTTTTTAACCAATAAGCTAAATCCAAACACCCTCCTAAAACTTTAGCCGAGACCACATAAGCTCTAAAAGGCTATCAAAAAGTTGTTTTAAACCTAAATAAGCTATTAAAACTACTCACTAATAAGCTAGGTAGGTTTTTGTGAAAGAAAACTTTGATGTTGTTAATAAATAAGCTAGATCCAAACACACCCTTATCAGTTAAGCCGAGACAGATAAACACTTAAAAATGGATAAAAAGCATATTTTTAACCTAAATAAGCTACTCTATATTATCCTGAGTATGCTAGTTTGGTTTTTATGAAAGAATGAGAAGATCTTGAAAACATATAAATCACAACCAAACGCACGCCTTACTGATAAATATAACACATGAATTTATGAAAGAAAAGATAAGTAACCCATGTTAAAGCTAGTGAATGTGTTTATTAAATGAAAAATTAAGATCTTTTTATCATGTAAGCAAAAATCCAAACAGTAGCCGAGCCAAAAAGCTATATAAAAAAACTTGAACATAACTTTTTGATAGCCCAATAGACAAAATATCCTAGATTTGTTATTAGTAAAAAAAGATAAGAAATTTTTATCTATTAAGCACGAAAAATAAAGATAAGCCGAATGTAATAAGCCTCTAATAAGCTGAACCTAAGCACTAAATAAGCACAACAAAAACCACTTAACCCACCCCATGGCTCTTGATACCAATTGTAGGTTCCTATATTTCACACAAACAATGAAACAAGGAGAGAAAGCTAGAGAGAAAGTAGAAGGGAGAAAACACATAGAAAACACACACATGTAAGTGTGTAAAATGAATTCAACCAACACCCTCTCCATGTGTAGAGAGGGTTAATATACTTACACGACATGGGCCAGGCCAGGATTTCCTTAGACTTTCTATAAACCGGCCCGGTTAGCTTACTAGTTAATACATTCATGGACTACGAGCTAATTAAGTAAGTGACTGGTCCTTTTTTAGATTTCTAACATGACCGATCTCGTTATGTGCAGGAATTTTATTGATCATGCACCTCCTCCTGGTTATTGGGCTTTCCTTCGTAATCAGAATGATGCAGAGTTTCTCGATCGCCTTAACGTGAGCACTGCTCAGCATGCTTGCATGGTGTCTGAATTATGTCTTCGTTATGAGCATGAGATTACCATAAGGGAAAATTTTGAAAAGAAATTTGTGAGGGGTTCTGAGATTATTCAACAAAGGGATAGTGAGGTAGCTGCTTTGAAATCCAAACTGGAGAGGTTGGAGGGTGAGGCCTTGGATGCTCTCACGCTTCGTAAGCGGGTATCTAAGTTGGACACTGCGGCTACCGCTAAGTCGGAGGAACTTACAAGTTTAAATGTTCAAAATGTGGAGCTGTTAAGGTAGGTATCCGGGCTTGAGTTGGTTTGTGATGGGTTGAAGAGTTAGGTTGCTAAGTTGGAGGCTGATTGCGAGAGTTTGCATGGTGAGGTTGCTGGTGAAGCTAAGATGAGAGCCGAGTTTATGTCTGTGCAAGACGCGAAGGCTCAGCATATCGCTCGCTTCAACGCTGAGTTGGATGTGCGTATTACTAAGCTTAATCATGATATGGATATTGAGCTCTATCCGCATATGCTGACTGGTGTGACCGGTCATAGGTGGATGATTAGGCATAGCCTCTGACTTGTCGTGATGAAGTGTAGCGAATCAACTGAATGTCGTGCTGCTCTTGGGAAGGCCATCTCTATGGCTATTAATAAGGGTATTCAGGAGGGCTTGGAGGCGGGCATTGAGCATGGTAAGGCTAATAGGTCTTTGGCGGAGGTTGAAGCCTACGACTCTGGAATTAAAGCTAAATACGTTGTTGTTGTTCATGAATTGGAGAATGATTCTTTCTCTTTGCTTGATTAGTTGGAATCCCTTAAAGATTCTCCTCTTGAGCTTCTCGTGTCTTCTTTAACGTTGGAGGGGGATCATGGTGAGGATGATCCAACTCCTGAGTTTCGCAAGCTGCAACTTGTGTCCAACCAGGTCACCGTGCTGGTGTATTATGAGCGCAGTGGTTCAAGGGATCCTGGATCTATTAGTCATGAGGTTCTGTTGTCCGATGCCTTGACCTCACGTTCCCATGGCGAGAAGCATAAAAAAGTAAGTTTAGATACATGTTGTCCTTTTGTTGCTATGCCTTATGTGTCTTCTCAAGAAACATATCTTGTTGTTGCGGGTTATCAAGTTTCAAGCGTGGCTATTTTTGGTGATGGGGCTGCTACTACCGAACCTCATGATGATTTGTTCGACACTACTGTGCAGGACAAGCCTGTCGATTGTTAGTTGTTTATAATCTAGTGATTCTTGGATCCGCGCTGACTGAGCCCATTTTGATTATGGTGTCCTGTGTCGTGGAGTGTCTTTGTGAAGCTTGTTTTAATCCTTGGTTTTATTCGTATATGGCTGTTTGTAGCCGCACGTATATGGTAGGGTGGTAGGTTTGGGCTGCTGGTGTTAATATTCCCAGCCTTCTGTACTTAGAAATTTTGTGTAGTTTCTTTTGCGCATTGCCGTATGTGGCTGTGCTTATCATGATAGTATTCAATTTTGTTAACATGTGCTATCTTTTAATACCATGTTTTGAGTTACACGGTGATAGACTTATCAAATGTTATTAGGTGGTTTTCCTTTGTACTGGCCTTGTAATCCGCTTTCGCATCTTGAGTTAATTTTTAGGTTACTCGCCCTTATATTATGTTGGAACAATAGAGTTAGGTGTAGGGCCATACTTATTCCCTTGACATGTAAAAATATGTGTGTGTGTGCGCGCGTCTTACCAAATGCATAAAATGTAATATATACAAGAATTTTGGAAATTTTGTAAAGGTAGCTAGGCTTCACATGTTCATTAATAATAATATTTAAAATAGTACATGAAATAAGATTAAGTGAAAATTTCCCCTACCACCGGTAATGTGTTACCGCGGTTTACAAGAACGAGGATGCTTACATATAAGAAAATTAAAGGTAGCACTTCTTCAAATCGTGGACATTCCAGGTGCGCAAAAGTATGTCTCCATTCCCATTCCGGATCTTATATGCTCCTTTTCCTAGTGCTTCGACCACTTTGTACGGTCCTTCCCATTTGGGACCCAACTTTCTGCCTTTTTTTGCATGGTTGGCCTCGTTACTATGGTATACAAAATCTCCTGGCTTGAATGTTGTATCGCGGACTTTGACTTTGTAGTATTTCTCCATTTTTGCCTTGCTTTTAGCTTCGCAGATTGCGGCTCTTTCTCGCTTCTCTTCCAGTATGTCTAAGTTTAGTAGCAAAGCTTCATCGTTTAGGACTTGATCAACTTCCACACATCTTAGCGAGGGCATTCCTATTTCAACCAGAAGTACAACTTCTATGCCATAGGTTAGGGAGAATGGAGTGTCATCGTTGCTAGTTTTGATCATAGTGCGGTGTGCCCATAGTACGTGTGGTACTTCTTAACCCGATTCTTGCTTCCTTGGTCTAACCTTGCTTTGATTCCTTCTCCTAAACTGAGGTTTTCCCTTTCTACCAATCCGTTGGTCTAGGGGTGCTTGACGGATGCAAACCTCTGTGTGATATTGAGCTTGTCACACTAGTCTTTAAATGGGTTGTCTCGAAAAAAAATTCTGTTGTCAGACACGATCTCTCCTGGAAGACCAAATCTGCATACTATGTTATCCCAAACAAATTTCTTGATTTGGCTTCCAGTTATTGTTGCGATCGGTTTTGATTCAATCCACTTAGTGAAGTAGTCAATGGCATCAATTAAGAACTTTACCTTCCCCTAAGCTTCTGAGAATGGTCCCGAGATGTAAATTTTTTTATTTGTAAAATGGCCATAGGGAGTTTTTCGGTGTGAGTTTCTGTTAGGGGGTTTTTGGGTACCGGTCGTTAGAGTTGTGAATCATCACATTTTCGTATAATGTTCTGTGCATCCTTGTGCATTGTTGGCCAATAGTACCCTGATTTGATTGCCTTTGCGACTACAGACCTTGGTCCGAAGTGCATGCTGCAAGACTCTTCATGAATTTTCCTTACAACTTATTCTGCTTGGAGTGGACCGACACACCAAAGCCACGGTTCTAAGAATGATTTTCGATACAAGACACCACCAATCACGGCATATTGTCTTGATTTGATTTTGATGGCACGTGCCTTCTTTGTTTCCGTTGGCAATATGCCGTACGTGAGGTATTCAAGCAATGGTGTCATCCAATAATATCTATTTTCTTCTACGATGGTGAGGATTTCTTTTTCTTCAATCAATTTTTCCTTCATCACCTCTACCAGGACTTGTTTGGTTAAGTGAGCGAAGCTAGTAGATGCGATCTTGCTGAGCGCATCCGCTTTCTTATTTTTGCTTCTTGGTACATGCTCAATGAAGAATTTATTGAAACTACATATAAGTGTTTTGGCCTTTTCCAGATATTGGATCATGCTCTGCTCCTTTGCTATGTATGATCCGTTGATTTGGTTTGCCATCAAATGGGAGTCAACTTTTGCCACCGGGTTTTTTACACCCATTTGTTCCGCGATCCTAGTCCTGCTACTAGGGCTTCATATTCAGCTTCATTGTTGGATGCGAGAAATTCAAACCTTAATGCATAAGTGAACTCCATTCCTTATGGGTTTGTGAGGATGAGTTCAGCTCCTGATCCTTTTAAGCATGAGGATCCATCCGTGAAGAAAGTCCATGGTTCTGGGATCTCTTCTTTAGCCGGTATCTATGTGGATGGGACGTCTTCATTTGGCCTCTCCGCAATGAAGTATGCTAAGATTTGGCCGCGGATGGACGTTTGTGGTATGTAGTTGATAACAAATGCTCCTAGCTCAAAAGTCCATTTCGCCATTCTTTTGGCATTTTCAGGTCACGACAAGATTTGCTTGATTGGTTGATCTGTGATGACCACTACTGTGTGCCCCTGGAAGTATCTTCTTAGCCTTCTTGAGGCATGTACCAGAGCCAGTACTAGATTTTCCATTGAGTTGTAGTTGATTTCCGAAGCTTGTAATGCACGGCTGACAAAATAGATCCGCATCTACATCGAGTCTCTTTCCGCGAACAAGACTACATTGATTGCCTCTTTGGTTGCACAAAGATACATTATCATATCTTCTCTTGGCTTTGGCACTGCTAGCAATAGACGCTCAGCGATATGTTTCTTCATATCCTAGAATGCTTTTTCTGCTTTCGCGGTCCATTGCAAGTCGCTCTTCTTTATGTAGTTTTTCAAAGTCTTGAAGAAGGGAAGTGATTTTTCCGCATATTTTGATAAAAATCTGCTCAGGCTTGCCAGCTTTTCATTGAGGCTTTGTACCTCTTTCTTCGTCCTTGGGGACTGCAACTTTATGACCGCCTCTGACTTTTTAGGCATGCGTTGATTCCTTTCATGTTTACGACGTGGCCTAGGAACGTCTCTTCTTCTGCCTCGAAGGTGCACTTCTTGGGATTCAATTTCATGTTTATCTTCCTCGGGACTTGAAAAGTTTCTTCAACATCTATGAGAATTTTTTGCTCCGTATGGCTCTTTATCACCAGGTCGTCAACATAAACTTCTAAATTCATACCAATTTGCTTCTTAAAAGCTTTGTCCACAAGTCGCTGGTATGTTGCTCTGGTGTTTTTAAGGCCAAAAGGCATCTTTGTGTAGTAGTACACCCCTTGACTCGTAAGAAATGTGATCTTCTTCTCATCCTCCTCTGCCATTTGTATTTGATGGTATCCTTTGTAGGCGTCTAGAAAACACTTGAAAGGGTATCCACAGAGGGATTTGATTTTCTAATAAATTCCTGTGAGGGGTAGCAATATTTGGGACATGATTTGTTTAGGTTCGTGAAGTCTGCGCACATCCTCCAACTGTTATCATGCTTCTTTACCATGACCAGGTTTGAGAGCCAATTGTGGTAATGCACCTCTCTCGTGATATGTGCTTCTACCAGCTTATTTACTTCCTCCTAAATGGCTTTGTTTCGGGCCAGTGATTGACCTCTCTTCTTCTGCCTTATTGGGGGCATCCTTCACGGACATTCAGGCGGTGTTCCGCTATGGATCTCGAAACCCCTGTCATGTCCGCAGACTTCCAGGCGAATACGTCTAGATTGCTTCTGAAAAGGTCACAGAGTTCCATCATTCCTTTCTCTAATAGACTTTCGCCTATGGTGATAGTTTGTTATGGATACTCTGGGTGAATTGCTATCTTGATCCCTGCTTTTACGGCTAGTTCATTGGGGAGGAGCTGGCTTCCGCTACCATTCTGCATTTTGTTGGTATTACGGTGTTGCTATGCAATGTTACTATCCCTTCCCGCACTAGGAACTTGAGCATCCCGTGTGTGGTAGATGGTACTGCTTGGAGTTTTCTGAGTCATGTTCGTCCAATGATATCGTTGTACGGAGAGGGAGACCGAACGATCATGAAATCCATCATAGCGATTGTAGAGTGTTCCTCGTCTCCTAATGACACCATCAACAATATCTGCCTTAACGGCCAGGATATTTCCCCGATGAACCCTAGTAGCGGGGTTATGGCTGGGGTCATTTGTCTTTTGATTTTCAGACGGAGTCTGTTGAAACAATGTTCATATAATACTTCTGAGGCGGATCCTCCATCTATGTACATGCGCTGAATGAGGTGGCCTCCTACCTCTGCTTCAACCACCATTAGGCTTTCCTGTCCATCATCGCTTGCGAGCTGCGGGAATGAAATTTCTTGGTTTGCGGAGAAGCTTGGAGTTACTTTTTGTCTTGTTACTCGTTGTCACGGCTGGACCATAAAGATTGCGGGGGCCTTTTCCTTGCTGGAGGTTTCCCCTTTCTTGGCGGCTTTCGAGTGTTCTCCTTTGTTGCCCCATGTTTTAGCTCCTTGATTGGTTGTGATAGTTTTCTAGACTTGACTGCTTCTTTGATTTGTTTTTTCAAGTGGATGCACTCATCCGTGTTGTGGCATTTATCTCCGTTGAACTCACAGAACTTGTTTTTGTTCCCGTTCTTTGCTAGGTCAGACATTGGTGATGGTGCTTTGAATTTTACTGTCTTCATTGCTATGATTTCTTTTGGAGTCTTAGTGAGTGGAGTGAATCTATCATGCCTCCTGCTCGACTTCTGTTTGTTTTTGAAATCTGGCCTTTTGTCAAAACTTAGTTTGTGGGTTGCTTCATGATGCCTCTATGTTGGCGGGTCTTTCTTTCTTGATTGGTTGGCTACCGCCACCTCTCCTCTGAGGAATTTTGTGGTTACGCTCATCATTTCATCTACTGAATTTGAGATGTTATCGTTCAAGCGTTTGATTAAGTCAGGATTAGTAATGCTGTGCATGAATCCGGATACTCTTATACATTTTGGAGCTTCATTGACGTGCATGCTCTCAGCTTTGAAGCGTTCCATGAAGGCTTCTGTTGACTCTCTTTCCCTTTTTTGATGTCGTGAATTTCTATGGGGTTCTTGATGTATTTTTATTGTTATAAGAAATTTCTAAGGAACGCTTTTCGCAATACCACATAACTGTCTATGGACTCTGGTGGAAGTGTGTAGAACCAAACTCTTGCTGACCCTATTAGCATGGAGTTGAGCATGTGGTACCATGTGGGCATGGTTCATCGTTCTATCTTGGCCGCTGTTTGGAAAATCTTAAGTTGATCTTCTGGGTCCCTTGTCCCGTCATATGTCTTGACGTTAGTTGGCATGCGGGTTCTTTTGGGAACTTCAAAATTACAGA
>BQNB010111203.1:0-19921 GCA_026074375.1 Tanacetum coccineum
TAGTAATGAAACGTTAGTTATTGATGAAGATTGTGATGAATCATCAGATGCTGTATCCGAGATATATGAATATGATTTGGATTTAGGTCTTGAGGATATTGATGAATCTGGTTTTTTTATGCCAGACAGTTCAGATATACGATTTGAGAATGGTGTTCTGGAAGAAGATCCTTATGATTTTGTTTATGATGGTTTACCTTCTCAATGTCATGTATTGAAGGATCCAAGGTTTTGTGTTAAGTGTGGAGCAAAAAAATTTGAGTTTGAGTATCCTACATTATGTTGCATGGGAGGGAAGACCAAATTGGTAGATCCGGATATACCACCAGATTTGTACAATATGTTTATATCTCAATGTGACGTTGGCAAAAGATTTAGGCGTAGTATCCGTGCATACAATACCAACTTTTCATTCGCTTTGATGGGTGTACAATTAGATGAGAGTGTTAGTAATATGACGTCAGGAGTATATACGTTTCGAGCTCATGATGGTATATATCATAAAATAGATCAGTTAGTTCTGAGAGATGGCAAACCAAGGTATTTGCAGTTGTATTTTTATGATGATGATGAAGAATTGCAACATAGGCTTAGTTGGAATAATATTGATGAAGATATTGTTAGAAGGTTGATAAGTGTGCTTGCAGAAAACTCGTATGTTCAAACATTTCAAAGTCTTCGTGAGCTTGGTCCTTTAAACAATTATAGAGTTGGTCTTAAGAAGGACCTTAGACTTGATCAAAGGTTATATAATCGGCCAACGACATCTGAGGTTTATAAATTCAAATTTATGTGAGATATATGTATATTTATTATATATAGATAGATTTATATGCTAATTTTGTCTATATGTTAATGAAGGTTGCTGGTATTTGGGTTGAAGGGATGTTCGATCGATAATATTTAGGGCATAAAAAGAATTGTCTGTTTATAATATGGGGGGCTAGATCTTTGAATATCCTAAAACCATCCAACCTCACCATGGATTTTATGATCCAATGTCATATGTTCTTTTCTTTCCATATGGTGAAACTGGCTAGCATTCAAATATTAAAAGATTTATGGAAAATGAAGATGATAATGTGAGTGATAACAACAGTGAAGAAGATGAAGGTATGATTGATATGTGGATATTTTTTGTATGTATATATGTGTTATAAAGTTTTTATTATATAGGTTATATATATATATATATATATATATATTGTTTTGCAGATTCTAATGAAAGAAAAAAGCATAAAACTATTAGTATGCGTGAGTATTATTGTTACAAGATGCAAATCAAGTCGAAAGTTAATCTGCTTCTACTTGGTGGGAGATTATTGCAGCAGTTTCTTGTAGACATGTACATAAAGATGGAAACTTCAAGATTGTCTTATTTAGGATTCAATCAGTCACATATAAGAGCTGATTTGTATCAAGGTTTGGTTGATTGTGTGACGTCTGGTAAGGTACAACCAAATAGGATTGGACAACGAGTTGTATTGCCTGGTTCTTTCATTGGGGGTCCTCGTGACATGCGTAGACGTTTTCTTGATGCAATGACATTAGTTCAAGATGATGGTAAGCCTGATTTATTCTTAACAATGACTTGCAACCCAAAATGGCCAGAAATAGAAAATGAATTATTGGATGGTCAAACTGGTTCTGATCGTCCTGATCTTGTTGCAAGAGTTTTTAGAGCAAAGTTAAAAGTTCTATAAAATTTGTTATTCATGAAGAATATACTTGGCTGTGTTGCTGCTTATGTGTACGTTGTGGAATTCCAGAAGCGTGGTCTTCCCCATGTCCATTTTTTGATTATTATGGAGCCACAATGCAAGTTTACGAACCCAGACCATTACAACAAAGTGGTGTGTGCTAAACTTCCAGATCCCAAAAAACACCCTTTGCTGTATAAGTTAGTGGTGAAATATATGATGCATGGTCCATGTGGCCAACTTAGATATGATAGTCCGTGTATGCAGGGAGAACAAAAAAAGTGCCAGTTCAATTATCCAAAGGAGTTTATTGAAACTACCGCACAAACAAAGAATTCTTATCCTTTGTATCGAAGACGAGATAATGGGTCGACAGTTAATGTACGAAATTCAACACTTGACAACAGATGGGTTGTACTATACAATCCAAAACTGTTAAGTTTGTTTAATTGTCATATGAATGTTGAAGTGTGTTCTAGCATTGTGGCAGTCAAGTATGCTTTCAAGTATGTATAAAAGGGTCATGATAAGCAGGTAATTCATCTTAGTTATGATGACGCTGAGCCTGTGATCAATGAGATAAAAAGATATCAAGATGCCCGCTATATTTCTCCACCTAAGGAAATGTGGCGGATTTATGGTTTTCCGCTTGCTAATATGAACCCTGTTGTTGTCCCATTGCAAGTGCATCTCCCAGATCAGCAGCAAGTTAGGTTTGCTGATGATGCTAATTTGACTCGCATTATTGAAAGGGAAAGGGACAAAAGATCGATGTTGACTGCTTTTTTTGAGCGTAATGAAACGAATGTTGATGCAAGACAGTACTTGTACAAAGATTTTCCTAAATACTACGTGTAGAATTCGGCTTCTCGAGTATGGACTCCATGGAAAAAAACCTACTAGAGGGCGATTGGTCTCAGCTCATCCTGCTGAAGGGGAACGGTTTTATCTTCGTATTCTTTTGCAACATTTTCCTGGGCCGCCGGGATTTGATTTTTTGTATACAGTAAATGGTGTATTATATTCGACATTCCGGAAAGTAGCACTTGTTAGAGGTTTGATAGAGAATGACGAATCTTTGTCGTTATGTCTTTCTGAGGCAACTTTATTTTCATTTCCTCCTGCACTTCGGCGGCTATTCGCTACAATACTTACTTTTTGTGCACCGGGAGATGTTAGAAAATTGTGGGATGATCATTACGAAACACTTTTTGAAGATTCTCGTTATCGGGTACGTAATGCTGTTCAAGTTCGTAATAAGGTTTTGCATGACATTAGGGTTTTTCTTAGAAGTTTGGGAAAAGATCTTAGTGATTTTGATATTCCAGAATTGAATACAGAAGTTGATTCAGATAGTTTTAATGTGCGTGAGGTGGAAGATAAGTACGCGATTTTTGTTGATGAAAGTCACTTGCGGCTCGCTATTGGTTTGATGTCTGGACAGAAGCTGCGTATGATGAGATTATTAGATATGTGAATAATAATGATTCTGGTGTTTTTTTCATTGATTGTCCAGGTGGAACTGGAAAGACATATATGTACAATGCTTTGTTGGCCCGCTCCTGTGGTAGTGTTGCTCTTGCTACTGCATCTTCTGGTGATGCAGCTAATAATTTGCCTGGTGGAAGAACTACGCATTCAAGATTCAAAATTCCGCTTAATGTTGATAAAAAATCATTTTGTAGTATCAAAAAACAAAGTGGTACGGCTAAATTAATACGGGAAGCTAAATTAATAATTTGGGATGAAGCATCAATGGCGAAGAGGCATGCGATAGAGGTTGTTGATCGTACAATGCCAGATATAATGGGGGATTCACGTGCATTTGGAGGTGAGGTTATGGTTATGGGAGGTGATTTTTGGCAAGTATTACCGGTTGTTAGACGTGGTACTAGGGCTCAGGTTGTGGATGCAAGCTTAAGGATGTCTCCTCTATAGTCTACAATTAAAAAGATGCAGTTAAGTATAAACATGAGGGCAAGGACAGACCTATGGTTTTCAGATTTTTTGTTACGAGTTGGTGATGGCGTTGAAGAATCTATTGAGGATACGTATATTAAAATACCAAATAAAATAGTTATTCCTTACATTGGTGATTGTACTGCTAATGAGTCTGCTTCAACAGATGCTTTAATTGATGCGCTATTTCCTGTAACACCCCCAAATACGGGTTTCAACGGAATATTGAATATTCGAGGGCATTACTTCATAGATCAATAGCACAGGATATGAGAACGACCACTAAATGTGTCATTTTAAAAAGATACATTGGATTAACAAAATACTTGTTCATTACATAAGCTTATGGCTTCAAATTGTTCGACAATATAAGTAAAGATTTTGGTTTATAACAAATGTTCCCAAAATGTAATATGACCCAAATCTTTAGTATTGACTCTCTCCAAAGAGTGACCCCTAATGTATCTGGGCACCTCGTGCCTTATTGACCTGAGAAAAACATGCTTAAAACGTCAACATAAAGTTGGTGAATTCATAGGTTTATGTAAATCAATTGTAGGACTGCAAGACTTCCAAGTATATGATTAAGCAACAGATGCAAACATCATAAAAAGTAATTACGTTTTCCTAAGCTCATGACACAGAAGCTCGACATGTATGAATGCAATAAATTGCCAATATTTGCCCGTGAATGATGTTCTAACCCGCAACATCCTAAATCCGACGTGGTATACGTTTGTTGTCCGGCAAACCGTCACAGTGAGCGCTACTCACTCAAACGGGGACTTCAATCCCAAAAAGATCTATTTTATAAACACTCTGCGGCTTTACAATCTTGTAATTGACAGTTCATGTAAAGGGCTCTGTGGGTTATCGCTACTAGGCAATAAAACACGTAATCATTTATATAAATGTACCCTTGCGTCAAATTTGTAAAATCAAAGCATGTTTCACACCTCAAGATGTAGATACATTTAAATAATTGAAAAGCATGGGCTATGAACTCACCTTTGTAGGTAGTCCCCTGTGAATGATAAATATATCAAAGTATGGCAAATGAATCTCACCGTCAAATACCTAAGTAAATATGGCCAGTCTTAGTCTACAAGTTTAGGCTAAAGATTTAATACAATAAACTACATAAATTGATAGTTTCGATATATCTTTATGGTATCACTTGTGTGGTGGTGCACATGTTTATTGTATTTGTCTTTACTTGATGGCTCTTGGGAAAGTATACGATTACACACGTTCAAGTATATGTATGAACGTTATTAATAAATATACATATTTATTAAGTCGTGTTTTAATTTGTATAATATCCGATAAATATTATAACTTGTCCGATTAGTTAAGTGTTTATTAAAATCACTTTCGAATACAAATTTTTTTTAAATAAAACCCTTAGGTTTTCTATATTTACAAAATCAGTCCCTATGTTTATGAAAATATAATATTTACATTTTAAACCTTAAGTTTTCCACATTCACACCTTTAGTCCTTCAACTTTACAAAAATTTCAATTTAGGTCCTTATACTTTCAAAACAGCCCTTAAGTTTCAGAAGTGACAAAACAGTCCCTAAAACTTTATAAATCCAGTTTTGATAGTTTTAACCTTTGAGTTTGCAATTGTGGACACTTTTAGTCCCTTAACTTGTAAAAAATGCATTTTACACCAAATTAAGATTTGAAAAGTGGTAAAAGGTTTCATTGGGCTCCAATAAGCTACATAAGCTGTGGTAGCTTATAAATAAGCTCGGATGAGCTTATTTTAGCTTATTGGGCTTTTTGGGTCCGTTAAGGTCCATTAAGCAAATTAAAGGTCCAATAAGGATTCTAAAAGCACATAAGCTCTCATTAAGCTCATTTAAGCTTAATGTACTGTTAATGCTGAAAAATAAGCTCGGGTGAGCTTATTTGAGCTTATTTGAGCTTATTGGGCTTGTTAGCCTAATAACCTTAACCCGAAATGTTTCAAAGGGTCCATTAAGGTTTTATAACATGATCCAACTTATTTTCAATTCTTAATAAGCACTTTTAAGCTGTTTTATTATTCGGTTTATTTATAATCCAATAAGCTTCGTTAATGGGCTTTTAGGGCCCATTAAGAGCTTGTTAAGGTTTATACATGATCCAACTAGTCCAATTTAGGTCCATTAGCTTTTCTAGGTTTATAATAAACTCATTAAGCTGCATAAGCTCACAATAAGCTGTTCAAGCTTATTCGTGGCTTACGGACCTATTTTGGGCACGGTAATGGGATGCCAAGCCCATTAAGGGTCTGAATTGGTTTCTAATAAAACATTAAGGTACATATGAGTCCAATAAGCATATTAGGCCCCTTAATAAGCTCATGGAGCTTATTAATAAGCCATGGATCCTACTACTATGGCTTGTTGGGCCAGTCCGGCCCATTAGTGGGTTGTTTGGATTAAACGAGCCCATTAGTGGCCTGTTGGTGTCTCTAGGGCTTTCTAGGTTTGTTATTCCTTGTTAAGCACGCGTTAAGCATTAATTACCGTGTTTTTATCACATTGCACTTGTTAAATGATTAAGTATACTCCTTCAAGATAAGCCATCGTGTTTCATGAAAAGTTTACGTGTTGTTTCGAGTATTTCAGACAAACAAATTTGTGTGCATATAGGTTCCATTCTTGCAATTAAGCAAATGTTTAAGGCCTTGGTTCATTCATAAATCCTCATTTTCCTTTTCTAGCACGTCTAGCACCACGCAAGTCATAATATGCATGTATATATTGCGTGAAACATATATTTAAGATTGTTTCATGCTCGTAATATGCTCACGTTAGTTTGTAAATTACAAACTAACGTGACCAAATGACTAGCAAACAAGGAAGGAAATGTATGATACGAATACGTGAGTTTAGAACACGACTTACAAAGGTCCTAGAGCTTGGTTTTTGGCTTAGAAGGAGATGAATGATACACAATTCGTCTACACCCAAATGTGTATAAACCCAAAAGCTCCAAAGCTCAATATACCCGAACCTTAGCTTGTTTTCTCCTCCCTTAAATAACCTTGTATGTGATCCTTAGTTATGCTAGGCAAGCTAGAAACTAAGTTGTGTCATATTTGTGCTATGCTTGGCTCGGTTTAGGGTGCACCAAAACAAAGGAGATGAAAACAAAGGTGTTCTTGGCTAGAGAGAGTTTAAGAGTTGTAAGAAATGTTTAAGTGTCAATATGAGTGGGTATATATAGGCTTAGGAGTGAGTTAGTGTTCTCTAGTCCTTAACTAACCAAAACTGAGCCCTAAATGGTGGTTTTGAGGGTTCTAGTTAGCCTCAAATGGTCACTTGCTAAACCACCTAGTACAAATCCTTAATTACAAGATAATTGTATAAGATTACATAAGATTTGACAAATCTTTGGTTGTGTGATGTTGTTTGTGGTCACGGGTAACAAAGCAAGGAGAAAGGATCCCATGAGGTTATTATCCATTGTGTAATGAGCTAATTAGGGACAATTAGTACATTCTTTAATTAATATTAGGTTGTACATGTACTTAGGAAGACTTCTAGTTATTTAGGCATATGGGACATGTAGGTTTATGGGTTTTTCTTACCCATATTCGGCCAACATGGTTTATTAACACAAGAATTGAATGAATTTTATGTTTAAGGATTAGAAGTGGGTATTGGTTTGAGTCTATGTATGTCTAGTATTTCTGGAGGGGTGTCCTAAACGCATTTTATTTGCCTGGTAGAAGAACTGCGCATTCAAGATTCAAAATTCCGCTTAATGTTGATAAAAAATCATTTTGTAGTATCAAAAAACAAAGTGGTACGGCTAAATTAATATGGGAAGCTAAATTAATAATTTGGGATAAAGCATCAATGGCGAAGAGGCATGCGATAGAGGCTGTTGATCGTACAATGCAAGATATAATGGGGGATTCACGTGCATTTGGAGGTAAGGTTATGGTTATGGGAGGTGATTTTCGGCAAGTATTATCGGTTGTTAGACGTGGTACTAGGGCTCAGGTTGTGGATGCAAGCTTAAGGATGTCTCCTCTATGGTCTACAATTAAAAAGATGCAGTTAAGTATAAACATGAGGGCAAGGACAGACCCATGGTTTTCAGATTTTTTGTTACGAGTTGGTGATGGTGTTGAAGAATCTGTTGAGGATACGTATATTAAAATACCAAATAAAATGGTTATTCCTTACATTGGTGATTGTACTGCTAATGAGTCTGCGTCAACAGATGCTTTAATTGATGCGGTATTTCCAGCATTTGAAAGAAATTCACACAATTCTGATTATATAACATCTAGAGCGATTTTATCAACAAAGAATGAAAATGTCGACATTATTAACGACAAATTGATCGCACGATTTCCAGGTGAATACAAGGTGTATCATAGTTTTGATGAAGCTGAAGATGATAAACATAATTTATATCCGCTTGAATTCTTGAATTCTTTGTCAGTTAGTGGTTTGCCTCAACATAAGCTTCTACTGAAGAAAGGATGCCCTATAATGCTATTACGAAATATTGATCCAGCGAACGGATTGTGTAATGGGACCAGAATGGTTTGTAGAGCGTTTGATGATAATGTTATTGATGCTGAAATTACCGTTGGTCAACATTCTGGGAAAAGGGTCTTCTTGCCGAGAATTCCTCTTACACCATCAGAAGATGAGCAATTTCCATTTAGATTTAAAAGAAAACAATTTCCAGTTCGTCTAAGTTTTGCAATGACTATAAATAAGTCACAGGGTCAAACTATCCCAAACGTAGGTATATACCTTCCTGAATCTGTGTTTTCGCATGGTCAATTATACGTTGCTCTTTCAAGAGGGGTTTCACAGATAACCATTAAGATATTAGTAAAGCCTGAACGAAAATTTGATACAGATGGGGTGTATACTTCAAATGTTGTGTACCGTGAAGTTTTAAATGATGTATAAGTTATTTTTGTTTTTTTATTGGTTAATATATTAAATATCATAGTATGTTATATATTGTATTGATGTTGGTATTCTCCATCATATAATTGACTATCAATTTTAGTATCTATTTTAATGTTTGTATAAGTTATAATCTGAACATTTTGTGGTAAAGGGTATTCGTATGATTTATTTGTTACAATATGTATGGTCATATAAAATTAAAAAATGATATGATTTTTTTTAATATAGGGTTATATTCGTCTTTTTTTTCTACCCCACTAATAGGTAGTTTTTTTAAGCCCACTAATATGTGGGTTAACTAACTGACCACTATTATATAATGTAGTTAATCGTTTATTATGGAGTATATCTTTTGATTTATTTATTTTATCAACACTATAATATTAAGTTGATTAATTCATCTTCATGTATTCGTCAACATTTTTTTGTTCTGATAACGAAGATTGTTTGGTAGTGATTAAAAATATGGCTCGCGGTTGTTTTACTGACAATGATATGCATGATAGCAATGAGATATCTGCAAATACAGATGAAAATGGTGATGTTGTGTGTGTTGATGGTAGCTATAAGAGTATATCACCAACTGATAAATTAGTAGTGTTTGATGGAAGTCAATCATCAGTAACTGATAATTACGTATGTTGAAGTGATGTATATATTCATCAATTCCAAATCGAGATTTTTGTATTTCATTTTAAATACTTTTATTACTAAGCATGTTGTATATACAGTTAATAATTACAAGCCTAGTGTTTTAGAACAAACTAATGTTGTAGAGCATGGTGATGAAGATTACATATTACCAATGATGCATGTGGTGAATATGTATGAAACACTAGTTATTGAAGCAGATAGTAGAATAGATTCATCATTCTCTGATATGCGTGGAGATAGTATTGGATTGCCACTTGAACTACTGGGGGGCTATTCAAGGAATTTCTTAAAAGGTTTCCTAAAGATGGTGCTTACAGATTCCGAAGACGCAAATTAATTAGATTTTATAGGGGAATGTAGAAATTTCCTGAATTATTTGAACATCATACAGGTAACGGTGAAAGATTTAATGTAACATGTGGTTTGGAGATTACAGAGAAGCCAGTTGTTAAATGTAAAAATGATGCATTGTGGTTTCGGAGGTTGACTGATAGAAGTAATGTGGTGGTATATCCTACTGACTACAAGTTTTATTCTCCAAGGCGTAAGGGTAAGCGTGATAGGATGAGTAATGGTTCAGATTACTTTCAATCTGTTAAGAATTATCCAATATCTGGTAAACTCATTAAAAATGCCAGTGTAGCATCTCATTTCCAAGATCGACCAGTTAGTGTCAATGAAGGCCAAATTGATGTAATTAGAACCAGAGTCAGCAGGTTCTGTGATTGATGTGGATATCCATATGTTAGTCCGTCTTCAAAATTCTGTGGGCAGTGTGGTGCAAAGAGGGTGGAAATATGAATACGATTTAAAGCCGCCTGAAATAGTAATGGAGGTTGTTCGATCGTGTTTAAATGTTTCCACTCAAATTTATTGATTAAGTATTATTATTTTGATGTATTGTTTATTTTATCATGTATTATTAGTAAGATATTTAATCTATGTTAATTTAATTTTATATTTTGTGAATTTACAAAAGTTTGTCAGGATTTTATAGGATATTTAAATATTAGGATATCTTGATAAGCTTTTTAAATTATGTACAATTGTTTCTAAACTTTAAATGGCCTGTGGGCATGTTATGGGCTATGTTAACACAAATATATAAGTAGTTGGTAGTTTCTGCTATAATATTGGATATCGGATATTCATGTGTTTGTTATGCTGAACTTCAGTATTAGTAATCGTTACGCCTGTTACATGTTGTAGTTATTTATTGATCTATCTCATAGTAGTTGTTCGTATTTTCCATTTAGGTTAAACATACAATCATATGATTCAAATAAATTCAGCGAATATTGAGTTTCTAATGGAATATGAAATAGAATGGGATAAGTCTATCATGGTCCATAATAAGATGAAGGATGTTGTTGTATTGATAGATAGAATGGATCCATGTATTAAAAAATAGTTAAGTAATATAGTATGTTAAAATCGTATTGTATTATTTTTGTGGTAGATTGCATATGTAATTTATGGATTCTTTTGTATTTGATATAATTATTTATATATTTGTTAAACATATCATTTGTATATTACTAATTTACATGATTCTGATATTTTAGTTGCTGGCTTAATATTGGCGGAAACATAGATAATAGGTCAAAATGTCAGCCCAACCCATTAAATATGACAAGTAACCCATATCACTCATCGTTTGTGTTATAGTAGTGGGTAGTTTAAATCGTGTTTTTATCCTAAATTGGTGGTAGTTGGGTTGGGATACTTATAATATAGTGGAAAAGGTAAATCACATAATTATCTTTATCTTTTTTATGATCAAAAAACTAAAGTCTCTCATGGAGGAAGTATTTTCTTATGAACATATTGTAATATTTATATATTTCTGTTTCAAATTTTATATGTATAGTGTTCTATATTGATGATTTGTTCTTACAGAATTCTAAGTTATATACCGATTGTTCGTTGGAAATGAATGTTGATGAAGCAATGGTAACATTTCAAAAAAATTACAAACTTTATTTTATTTAAAGTGCATTATGATTTGGTATTTTGGTCAATGCAGAAATCAGAAGTTGCTCATAATTATTCGGATAAGAAGATAGTCGTGAAACTTTAAGTATAAGAAGATGCATCTTATTATAAACGTTAATTAATATTGCGCTACTTATTTTGTTGTTTTTTGGTTACTGTAGGAATTATCAGTTGATTCTGTTTCCAATGAAAACATGGTTAACAATAAGGAGGTAAATGATACTGTTTTCAGATTACTATAATATATCATATTTAAAATCTTTACCATGTAAGAATTTTCACTTTTGTAATTTGGAATTGGTAAATATTTCAGGTTTGTAAAAAAGAGAGAATTATACGAAGAGCCTTGAATACAATTTCGTCCTGTCAATCTAAATTAATTGACATTGAAAGTTCAGATGATGAGGTATAAAATTGTCTTAATATATAATATATAATTCATAGTTATATGATTTTCTATATTGTTGTGTTCATAGTTTTAATATGTTTATGTTAATTTTTTTTATCTTGTTTGGTATTTATATTGTTACAGGATTTAAGTGTTCGTGTACGTGTTGAAACAATTGAAGGTGAAACTTCGATCTTAACTCCAGCAGGGCATGCATATAATTGGAATAGAATGGTTAGTCGAAATGTTGATCATCTGTACAATATTAGTAAATTGGCAAGAGAAGTAAAAGAATTTGATTTAGATCTGGCGGAAAGAGTAATGGAGGTGGTTCGAGAGGATATGTGCAATATTGTATCTTGGATGCACTTTGCTGAAGGATATTTTAACAAGTAACTAGACGTGAATCGAATTTGAAATGGATGGCAATAGTTTGTTATATGTTAATTTGCAATCGAATTTATATTTCAGTATATTTATGCTAAAGTATTGTTTGGTTTTTCATGTATTGCTAATATGGATATTTAATATTTATGATGTATATGAATCTGTTTTTAAAATTAAGTTATTGTGAATTTGCTGAAATTTAGTCAACCGCTTGATGGAACATGGAAATAAGAATACAATGAAGAATATTTAATTTATGTTTTCGAGTAATATTAGTACATCAGAAGGAACTATTTTTAAATTGGTGATTAGATAATTAGTTAATTTTTAATAATTAAGAATTTGTTATTTCAAGTTATCATATGAGAGTCGAAGCAAATCCTATTAAAAATATGAATAGCAGTACGTGCTTCAATGTTCTGAGTTATTATTATTATTATTATTTTAATATAAATCAGTTTATTAAGAAACTTAAGAGATTTACAAGAAATTAGATGGGAGCCGAGATAGTATGTAGACTCCAAAAACCGCTGTTAACAGTTATAATATATAACTGATCATGTGGGTATATCTATTTATATACGTATATGTGTGTAACTTCAGTATTTCATATCTATTTTGAATCTTAGTTATCTTTATCTTGTAATCAAAGATGAACGCCAGAAGGAGAGGTATGTATTTTATATATGTGATTTTATGTGGATACATCAATGTGTGTATTGGTTTATTAATGGGTTGTTATTTCCATGTCAGGATGGAATCCATTCAGTGAGAAACTGAATCCAGATTATTCAGTATGCACTAAATCTCCAGATCGTTCTAAAGTATGGATATCGTTGATTTGTAAAGAGATTGATTCGATTCAAGACCTAATGACATTGTCTCGAGAATTATTAAAAAAGATTATAGGATGTCTGAAAGTTTGCTTATGCTGGCTCGCATAAAAATGCAAGACACTCTTTCATGGATGGATTCGAAGGATGTTCATTATTTCTCCTTTGGAATTCCGCCGATGTGATCGTGTCATAAGTTATTTGGTTAGGGATAATTATTTCGTAGGCAATGTTTTGATATTTTGTTGTGTTTTGTCATTTGATATTTTGACAGGGTGTTGTTTTAAGTTGTTTTGTGTTATTAATTGCATCTTTAAATGAATAGAAATGCATCTAATGGAAATCGTTGTATCTCAAATGGGTGGTTATAGTCACTTCTCACAACTTCTTATTTTAGGGTTTGTTTGTTCAAGTTAATGGGAAAACTTTTACTTTTGAATTTGGATACACTCCAATATTTTAGGTTGGATATAGCTAGATGTGCCCACAATAATATTTATAGTTTAAACTCTTGATAAAAGTAAAATACTAAATTTATATGAAACCATAAAAAGGGAAGAGGGCCAACAAGAGTTCACGTTGCAATGTCAGAATATATTACACTGTTTTTTCTTCAACACCGGCTTCTTTAAAGGACTTTCTAAAGACTCTCGAATTTTAGAGGTTTTGGTGGGGCACCATCATAAGATGTTTGTCTAAATTCAGTTATTATATAATTTGGTTTTTTTTTTCCAACAATCAGAATATAGATGTTTGTACTAAATCAGAAGTATTAATCATCAGCATCAGCGATATATACAAACAGTTATATTTGGCGTTAGAAATTATAAATAATTTTTATAATTCAAAATCAAAATCCAATATTGTAATATAATTTTTGGTCAGTGGGTAGTTTTATCCTATTTTTTTGTTTTTTTTGTAGGGTCGGTAGTTGCGTATTACATATATTTGATTGTTTGATTCTGTTCAGTTATCAACGGTTGAGGTTTCCTTCTAAAAAAGCATATCCAATTCACAATGCTAAATTTATCAATGGAGGATGCTTTTCTTTTTTAGGAAGGCTACTTTTATATTTATTCCTACAAAAAATAACAAAAATACAAAACAAGGCGAACTCGTCTATATTTTTTAGCTTATCTTTATTTTTAGGTTTATTCATGGATATACTATAAATTATTTCAATAATGTAAAGCATATGGTTTAGCTATTAATTAGTTTAAATGATTTGTAAAATACAAGTATCAAAATTAAATGTTTCTTGTATGTTCATCAACCTGGTAAATGAACCTTCATTTTGTAATAAGGTTAGTAATTTATAATTGCACTTTTTTATTATGTTTTTTACGCAAAATTTGGATTATGAGTCAATTTATATTGACATTTGCAGGTTATTTACGATGGATGCAAATTTGAAACGAATAAAAAGCTATATTTGTGTTTTATATTTTTTATATTTATAATTTGTCGTTCTGATATTTGTAATGTGTTTTAGGATACTTTGTTGAAATATGGTGAAGCATATTTGGATTCTGACATGGCTAATAAAATCTGAGTATGGCACTCCAAATACGTTAACAATCGTGAAAAAAAAATGAAACTTAAACATGAGCAAAGGGAAACCAATTTGATTTACTGGGAATGGGATAAAGTTATCGATTTAGTGTCCGAAGATGAGGTAAGTATGTAAATTATTATGAATATATTTTAAATGCAGTAAAATAAATCAATATCTAATGAAAAATATTTAACTGTCTATAATTTGTTGATATTTGATATAGGTTACATATGATTCGTCAGAAGAAGATGAAGATTGGTCGGTTACAATGAAATATCAGGTATCATTCTATGGTTACTGACACATAAAAAATCGTAATGCGTGTTAACATTTGAAATTATGTTTTCAGGATTATGTACGAGCTATAACATTTGATATCCTACCTGATGATGAGATATATTATCAACCTTACAATTAGATAACATGGTAGTTGAAATTGTACGTTCATTTGTTGGATGACGAGTAGTATATTAGGAGTTAATTTGTTAAACATTATTTTATGTTTTGAGTTACCAGTATAATTGCTTTAGTTTGTAGTTATTAAGAATATAGCGTGGGTCAATTTAGGTTGCTTATAATTGTATATGGAACTGTTAATAACATGCAGTCAATCTAATGAACTATTTATATTTAATATGAACATAAAAAAATGGTTTCATGTATTTTAAATATATGATGATTTGGAGGAAGTTATGATATGGGTTGTAAAAATTTGAAAAATGTTTTGGTGGGAAAACGGTTATAAATTTTAATCTATTTAAATGTGTGTTCACGACATTTTGTTATTCACGCAATTTCATTTTCTTTCTATTACCCAAAATGCAAACAAAAGATTCTCAAACGGAAATGCATATTTTGAGATGTAAGTATGATTATGAGTGCGTAACAGAAGTTAATCGACTTGAAACAAAGGTTTCAAATAGCGATGCTGAATTTGTGGATGTGGTTCTGCCAGAAAAGGTCACTCTTACTTTCATACATTTGTTTTACCTATTTGTATCAATGTCGTTCTAACTTCAATATTTTATATTCTCAGAAAGTAACTGATTTCGTATCTAAGAAACGCATTCATAGCTTTATGTTCTGGGAATGTCATACTGTTTTACCTCAAATTCAAGACAACTCATGTTCAAAGGAGCTTCACATCGCACCAGTTGTTGGTGACTTGATGGCGATTAATGAATTTTCTAATATAAAAGCAGAAGGTGTTGCAGATAATTTGATGCCTGATGTAGTGATTAAAGAATGTTTTGATGATGCCGAAGACTACAAGGTAGACGGTGATCCTTATTTGTATTTTTCCCCAGATAGAATAAGTTTAGATGAAAATAGAATTCATTACGAAAATGATGCTGCTGAGGATGATTTTTCAAGTGTTAAACGTTTAAAAATGAGTCAAGATTGTCGTAAGAAGCTCTATTGTTGATAACGAAGATCAATGTATTTTGTTTAAGTAATTATATGTTGGTGTTTTATGTTGTATTATGGCCAGTTTCATGTTTTATATTAATAATCCTAAAATGCAAAAATTGTGGCATACAACATAACGTGACAGTTTATCATTAATGATTGGTTGAAAGTATATCGTGAATGACAATTAACCTTGGAGTATATTATTTTAGTTGAACACAATACAAAAAATATTTATGTCGTATATTAAATATTAACAAATGCAACATTTGAGGATTTTTTTCATGAATGTCCTTTTTATTGCAAATTGTTACTGTATGTTGTCATATAAGTAGTTGGAAGTTGGCAGGCTTAGCTTTCCACGTTTGAACTTATCTTTTCAACTTTCAATTTGATTTTATTTGGTGATGTGTTGGCCCATTGGTATCTTGCCAAGTGGACTATATTAACTTCTTATTTTTTTGTTTATAAATAGTGCGAAAAGGTAAGAAGGGATTTTCAGTTAACCTTTTATCTTTATTAATTTAATATAATTAAGAATCAATGTTTTTTTGGTTATTCCATCTTTTAAATCTAAATATTGAGGCATTTATTTTACCGGGGTAATCCCCTTTACCCAAAAAAATTATTGAGGCAATGATTTCTCATCCATCTCTTATTGAGATTGGTATTCCCCAGGTTTCTTATGTGGAGGTTCCTGAGGCTTTAAAACTTTTTTAATTACATTTGTTAGAAACATAAATGTTATACTGAATAGTCAAGGTGATGTTCGGAGACTTAGATGTTACACCGAATATTCATCCATCATGCCAATTAAGGTTTTTCCTTATGGGCTTCATCCCTGGGTATGTCTCCTTTTTTTTAGCGTTGATCATGTTTTTTGAGTTTTTTTAAATTGTTTGTTGTTAGGGCTATGTGGCTGTCTCGCTTTGGTGAATTCTTAATATTGCACACTAACTTCTTCAGGTTGGCTGGTGTCTTAGTGTGAGGAGAAAAGAGATCTAAGGTAGTTTATTCTCATTTTTTTAATGCTAAATCATCGTAGGTTTATAACATCTTACACGGATGTAGCATTATTACTATAAAAGAATGAGAATAAATTACTCTAGATCGTTTTGTTTCTCATAAAGTGTGTAGCCAAAGTCACCAATATACATTCATCAATTAAAGGAACAACCATGTTTATCTGGTATACATATATAGCTACCATCAACCGTTTCTTATAAACCATCACCAACTCTCAATAAATAATCTGAAAACCATGGATCAAGTTTTATCGATTTGAGATTTGAGTTATGCACAGTATCATGTCTTAGTCTTCATCCCACGCTACTGTTACCTCCACGTCCGAGTCAGGTTCTAGCGGACCATCAGTTACCGTTGACTTGGTGTTAGTGTATGAGTCTGATGCTTTTGAGCATGCGCCACTTTCAAACAATCAATATATGATGATATGTTTTTTGTTCTTTATTTTGTATTTAAAAAGTTGTTTAGTTACGTTGTTGTTCAAGTTTTTGATGTATGTTAAAATCAATGGTACAAATATTAGCAGTACCGGTGTTACATGGTATTATATAATTTTTATAAGTGTTTTTTTATTGTTTCCGAATGTGTTTATATCTGATGTGTTTAGGTGGAGTTTGTGATGTGACTTGGAAATTGGAATGAAAATAAAAAAAGAGAAATGCTAGATCCACACCCATTTTACAAAAAAAAATTCACACCCATATGTGTCAAACAAATATATATAGTGAAAAGAAGAAAGATAAAATATGGTAGAATGTGATTGGTACAACTTACATGCTCACATGGTTAGCTTGAAAATATACATGCCCACACGTATCTATGGATGATCAATTGTGCTTTACACTTCAGTATAAATTAAGTTGTCGATGGTAATATACATGGTTAGCTTGAAAATACATTGAGAAAGTAAAGTAACTATATTATTTGAGTTATTAAGTATTACATATGATACACTATTTCAAAAGATCTGGCGTACAAAAGATTTATTCCGTATATAAAATAATAACAAATGTAACATTTGATGATTTCTCCAAAAATATAATTTTTTGCAAATTGGTACGTGATGTCATATAAATTGTTGGAAGTTGGCTATGTATTAGGCTTAGTTTTCCGCGTTTGAACTTATCTTTTCAATTTTCAAAATTTTTCTGATTTTATTTGGTGACCTGTTGGCCCATTTGTATGTTGCCAAGTGTATTTTACTAACTTCTTATTTTTTGTCTATAAATAGTGCGAAAAGGAAGAGGAATTTCAGTTAATCTTTTTCGTTAACCTAATAATTAAGAATCAATCCTTTTTCTGGTTATTCATCTTTTAAATCCAAATAGTGACGTAATGAATTATCTTCTATCTATTATTGAGATTGGTATTCCCCAAGTTTCTTTTGATCCTGGTGGAGGCATTCTAACTGATATTGAGGTGGAGGTTCATGAGGTTTTAAAACTTATTTTAATTGCATTTGATAGAAACTTAAATGTTACACCAATTACACAAGGTGATGTTTATCGCCTTGGAAAGAAACTTAAATGTCACACCGAATATTCAGGAAGGGATTGTTCGACGTTCCTGTATGCATCTTTTAATGGCAATCATGATTTTTCTCTGTACTTCCATCTTTTGGTATATCTCTTATTAGTTTTTTTAATTTGGCGTATTTTTAGCGTTTGATCATATTTGTTGACTTTTGTATCTTCTTCTGTATTTAGGGTGTAAAGGTGTGGCTGCGGTGCTCTGGTTGACTTTGGCTAGAAGTCTTAATGTGAGGGGATGAGAAATCAAGGGTAGTTACTACAATAAAAAATGATAGTAATTTACCTTTAATCGCTTTGCTTCTTTAGATTTTAGCCAAAGTCAGAAATAATGACAATGTTTACCATCTTAAATGTTACATCAATTTTACATTAATTTTTTTGGTTGAAAATGTTGAAGTATATGTTAATTTGTTATTTATAAAATAATTCATACATTTTATTGCAGATTGGTGAAACCATAAATGTAGTTGACTCATTGAGTGTTGTTGTTTATTTATTGTTCATGGTTGTTCCTTTAAATAATAGCTTTGTGTGTCCTATTTTTATTTTCGAAGAATCAATCTATGAAATTATATGTGATGGTTTCTGTTATAAGAATCTGATGTATATATAACTTTTCAAATAATATATGATTAGCACGTTGTTGTAAGTTTAATAGATTCCAAATTTGTTAATTTATTTAATAAATATATTTGTTTGTTTTATTTTACATTCACTTTGTAGTTGGGAATCGGTAATGTATTACGTATTGATTTAAAAGTGTATCAGCATCACGTGTAATAATGTGATGTATATCAATATGATGCTATGGCTTTATAATATTAGCACTATATTCAGTAACACTTTAAAATATAATATTTCTTTCAGTTTCAGCGACTATCAAAGAGTAATATCGTTTCTTATGGAAGTTATTGGTGTTTATGTGGAGTGTGTGATGTGACTTGGAAATTGGAATGAAAATAAAAATATGTAGTAAAAATATAATTTAATTGTTTAAAAAAACACAAACACGATTATCAAGTTTTATCTATTTTAGTTATGCAAACGTATATATATGGATGATCAATTGTGCTTAAGACTTTAATATAAAATAAGTTGCCGATGGTAAAATATCATGGTTAGGATAAAAGTAAACGATAAACTAAATTTTATTATAAATAAATAAATAAATGTGTACGTGAAAAGTTATATAGAAGGCAGTTGTGAACTGTTTGATATGTGATGGGTCATTTCGTTTCTGATGGAAGTTATTGATGTTTAGGTGGGATGTGAAAGTGTCTGATTTGACTTAGAAATAGGAAACAGAATAATTATGTTACTGGATATGTTTGTCTATATTTCTTTCAGTATACACTTCTTTGCGAATAATCATTTTGTTACACATGGTTGTGTCAAAATTATTTTGTAAAATTTATGTGAGTTTAGTGTTGTTCCTTCAAATAATAGTTTTTGTGTGTAATGTATTAGGCTTAGGTTTCGTTGTTAGTTTACTCAATTATTTGTGTGGATCTTCGGATTAGAATATTTTTGGATCTGGTATATCC